>CAJVPT010001615.1:0-20567 GCA_910592055.1 Acaulospora colombiana | reverse complement strand
GGGGGTCGCTGTGAGCGAGGAGTTGTTCTTTGCATTTTTTCAGTTGTTACCATAAAAGGAAATTTTCAAAAAATTGGAATTTTCAGGAAAGAGTTTTTTTTTGATAAAGGAATGGGACATAGTTGTAAAAACAGAGATAAATGGAACAGATTCACAATCTAAACACTGGAAGCATCTAAAATATAACATCATATAGTCCCACAATAAGAAACAAAAGATAGAACAGGGACTAAACATTATGCTCAGCAAAGAGATAACAAAGAGAGTTTTCAAGTATGACACATGGCCAGGAAGACTTATACACATAGACTTAGTCTTTTCCAAAAAATAAAAATTAAGAATAATAGGAGTTTACTTTTCAGCTCAACAGAAAGACAAGAACCGACAAGGTATCCAAATCAATTAAGATGATAGATCAGTAAAGCTATCCAATAAGACTGGCATTTCCTGATCTTGAGAGATCTAAACAGTGTACCTAATCTAGCATGGGACATAGACAATGCAAGTAGAAGGAGTACAGTCAACAAGTTCTCAGATAGAAATTCTTGTAGACAACTGCCTCAAAGACATATACTGACTTTACAACTCTACCAAAAGAGAGTTCTCTTGGAGCCAAAATACTCACAGCAGCAGAATAGATCAAATATAAATGAACATACTATCTACCTGGCAAAGCAAGAAAGCTTTCATTAGTGAATCCTTAGACTCTCTTATTCTTAACAATCACAGGCCAGTCATAACAGAAATAGAAGCATGGCAACTAAGCTCAAGGAAAGAATCAACCTATCACAAACCCAACATTAGATACAACTGACACCTAATAAACAATGAACAATGAGAAAAGTTTACACCAGAAATAGAAAACTCCTTGAATAACAAAAAAGCTGAGCTCATGTCCATAGATAAACAATGGAACAAACTATAAAACCACCTTCTAAGAGCAGCAAAATTACACATTCCCAAAAAAAAAATCACCGAAAGAAAAGAATATCTAAAAAAGACAATCCAGTGGAGAGGCCACTTCTATAGCTACAACTTTTTAAAAATAAAATAAAGGTGGCTCTGAAAACAGATGGCTCACCTCCTAACATAATGAAACATCTGTATGGAAATATAAACAATCTCAAACAACAAATAGAAAGAATTGAGAAGACATATCCAAATAACTTTCTATCCCATTGGCTTACACTTACACAAGAAACAATAAAAGTCTATAAAGTCCTAATTCATACAATAACTCAAAGAAAAAAAAATCAAGCCATTAAGCAAAGAATATTAATCAAATAAACTTTTCTAGTAACAAACAAAAAAACAATGATAAACAGCATTATGGATAGATCTAAAATATCCATTACTCTAGACAAAATAATTATGGAAGAGAGAGAAGAGATAAATATCTTGATTGAACCAGAGGAAATAAAAGCTGCAGTTAGAAAATACTTAAAGGACTGGATTCCAACAAGAAACATCACACAATAGCTAACCACTCCTCATGAAAAGAGGAATACAGGCCTAAGAACAATATCGACCACAGAAAGTATAACACAATTTTAACAGAAATATCTAAAAAGGGGTTGAAAAGAGCAATCAAAGATAGAAGCACAAAGTCATCTCTAGGAAGAAACAAGATTCTATACTTAGCATACAAGAAACTGGGCAAACTGGCCTTAGAAAAAATCTGGAACATCTTCAATCGAATCATCAAAGAAGTTTTACACCCAAGAAATAAAGCAAAGAAGCTATATATCCTATACCTAAACCAAAGTACTGGCAGAATAACCTAGACATAACAAGACCAATCACATTACTGGATACAGAAAAAAAAATCTTTACCAAGATTTTAACTGACAAAATTGCTTCATGCCTAACAAAGAACAAGATCCTATCAAAACTAAATTGGGCCATACTGCTAGAATGCAGCATACAGAAACCTATTCATATAATAAACAATATCATCAAGCAAGCTAAAGAAACAAAAAACAAGTATGAATTCTCAGTTAAGACATGTCAAAAGCATATGATTCAGTGAATTTAGAGATGCTGATCAAGGCCCTAAAACGAATAAAAATTCTGACATAGATAATTAATATTCTATGCAACATTTTCAACCAGAGACAAAACATAGTCATTATATGTTACAGTCCAGCAGAAAAATATGAGGTTAATAATGGTATAGATCAAGAAGACACAATTTTCCCACTATTATGGAGGATCTTCTATGACCCATTAATCACAACAATTGAAAAAAACTTTATTGGCTACACAATAATAACCAACTTCTGCAAGAACTTTAAGCTAAAATGGGAAAATAAACATGTAAATATTGAAATCAATACCTACATAGATGCTACCACATGGATCACAGATAACAGAAAAGAGCTATAACAAATTATCAAAAATGCAGAAGAGTTCTACAAAATAAATGACATAAAAATTAATTCACAGAAAACCCAGCTGTTAATTATTATTGGGAAAGATGATGACTTTATACAAGATATAGAAATAGAAGAACAAATCATCAAAGGCTGTTCACCAGGAGTACCATTAAGAATCCTAGGAGTCTGGTACGACAGTTCAGGAAAAAAAGACTATTAAAAAACTCTAATCCAACAAAAGTTCAGGAAGACCAAGAAACTTATAGGAATAAAGTACCAACTGACAAACAGATGCAATATGTAATTAATTATGTTCTGATTCTCAATGCAGAGTATTTATACAATGACATAATACTTCCAGAAAAAATATACAACCTTCTTATAAGCAGTGTCATAGTAGTCTTTAAACGCAAGCTAGGTCTTGCCAGGACAATTAAAATATTATTCTCTTCAACAAATATAAATACAACCTAATATACCTTTGGAATAAACAATTCCTTCGATATGTTACTAACTGGATAAACTGAATCAATAAAAACAACATAGCCAGTGAAATAGTGAGAAACAAACTCAAACTCTACAGAATGAATTCTGGTCTACCAAGCTCATTCTAAACAAAATGGAATAGCCATGGAAACACATAGGGAAAAGCCTAACACATAATGCTATCTGACTTATAAGAAGACATGATTTCATATTTGATCTCAGCAATGAAAACAATAGCATTATGCTCATTCAGGAAATAGACACCCTCATAGAAGAGATCATGAGCAAACACTCTTATTCAAAATACTAACATCACCTTCACAAATATAACATATTCTTTATTAAACAATTGTTAAGTGCAAATAGTATAAAAACATTAAAATGGTACCAAATCATAAGTATTGAAAAAAAAAATTTCCATATTCAATCCTTAGATGGTTTCTAACCTTGAGCAATAAAATGAAAGGAATGTTGGAGGCGAAAAATATTCCAATACAATAAATAACAACTAATGCTTTCAAAACAAGAAATTCACACAACACTCCATAATACAATTAAATCTCATTGAATCTATATACAAAAGAGGAAGAATCAACAATTGGAAAGAAATAAGAAAGAATAGATCAAAATACAATGAGGTATAGACACTACACTCAAGCTCTAGGAAATTCACCACTGGAAGCATGCCAAGGCTGCATGCTAAACGTTCTAGACACTAACAGAGAGAAATGCAGCTTTACAGCAACTCGACAATATTCAATTACTATACCTGTCCAAAAAAGCTTAATGTCTATAAGAGAAAACAACACAGATATGAAGGAGTGCAAGTGGAGAAACAGAACATCCCCAAATTCTCTTGCCATAATCCTTGCTGAATATACACAAATATCAGAACTACTTATACAAAACAAGAATATAATAATTAGCATACTAGCTGAAACACAAACAAGAAACAAAAAAAAAAGACAAAGTTTTCAACTGCTCACAGACAAATATAGAAAGGATAGAGAAAATCAGGAAAAAAATCAAGGATTTTGCCATCTTTGATATTTACACAGATGGATCCCTCATAAATTCGAAGGACAAATATTATATAGGCCTGGGCTAGGTCATTATCACCCCAGACTTAGAGAAACATATCTTTGAAGGACAGATTAAATGACATCTCTCATCCATCAGAGCAGAAATACAGTTATTATAATGGCTCTAAGCATATTACCTGATCATAGCACAGCAAATATCTACACAGTTAGTCAAGTAGCAATAAACAAAATAGAAAAGATTCTGAAGGAAGACAAAAGCAAGATTATGGAAAAACAAAAAAAATTTGAATCTTGTACTTCAAATCAAAACCCTATGCAAGTGAAGAAAGATTAAACTAGTGCTTACAAGGTTAAAGGCCACTCTAGAATCAAATATAATGAAATAGCAGATCAGCTGGCACAGATAGATGCATGGAAAAGCATGAAGTCAGAAGAGAATGAAATTGAAATTAGTAGAATCAATGATCCAGAGATAGGTATAGCACTATAGTGAAACAATTACTTTACTGAATTTCCTACAAAAACAATTACATAAAAACTTACAAACACTATTAATCTGGCAAAATGGCATCTCTTGAATAGAACTAGATGCAACTTAAGTGAACAAATAATTAAAAAAATCAACTGACAAACAACAACAGTATACTTACAACCCACGAAGATGAGTAATCACCACACCGATAGGGAAGACCAAAAACAAAGAAAGTTTTGTCTCAGCCTTTGTAATGATGAACTACTAATCAAGAGCAAGCTATCTGTAAGACTCCCATCTTTCTACAAAAATATCAAATGTAACAGATATGGAGAACTAGAAACTAGCTCACACTCATTCCTTTGTTAACAACTTAGAGCAAAAAGGAAAAAATCCTAAAGGATATAACTATAACCTGCCTGGAAAACCACATGGAGAAAAAAGAATATCAACTCTTCACCACTCAATTCTCAAATAAAATAATCTGAAACATTAGGAATACTTGATAGCAAACATTAAAGAGGCTTTTTTCAAAGGACTTATATATAGTCTCAAGACAGCTATTTCAGATAGAATAGAAAGAAAAAACTATATAATAGAAATTTGGCTTGAGACAATCAAATACCTATATAAAATATGGCAAAGATGATATGAAACCTTTCAAGAATGGAAAGCTAGGGAGGGAATTACTAGACAAAAAGAAAAATCAGCAAAATACATGTCAAGAAAAGAAGATCTCACTTTTATAATAAGGGAAAAATACATAAAAGACCAATTCATATATCTGGTTAATAAGTTTATGAATTAATGGATTGCAAACCTTATAGACAACTTCTACATATTTGAAGTTTCTTTCAGCACTAGCCCAGCCTCGACAGGTTAGCTCTCCACATTGGAGGTGGCAACAAGCTGCAAGGTAAGTACCTCAGTACAGAGGAATTCTATTGAGTTTTATTTGATAGTAAACAGATAGTATATCTTAGAATAGCTTCTATGTATTGATACAATATAATTACAAATAAAGCAAAGCTGAGCCAGCATTAAAAAAAACAAAAATAATAATAATAATTGGTAAATATAATTTTCTTTGAATTATAAGAAATAAAATAATAAGTTTTTATAGATATAATAACTTGAATTGCTTAATATTTTAATCAAGTTTTTTTACTTATTAAGATAATATAATATTTACAGTATCTAGAATAGTCTTATTAAATAGAGTTATAATAGTTTAGTTTAGAAATATTATAATTGAATAATTAATTTATAATAAATAAATAATTTTTAATTTTGTTTTTTTGATTTGGTAGTAAAAAATAAAATTATTTCTAGTTCAATGTCATCATTTTATAAAAAGCATTCCAATAGAATTTTTTTAATATATAATTTAATTTTCTTATATACATAAATTATTTTTATTTTAGTTTAATCTTTTTCTTTTAGTAATATACTATATAATTGCTATTATTATTATTATTTCATAACTGGCTCAAACTTAGTTTATTATTGTTTTTTAAATTACATTTATACAAAGTAGCTAGCACTATGATATAGAAATGTAACTTTAGTAATAATAAAACTTGATAAGTTATAAACTATCTTGCAGCTTGTTGCCCTTTCTTTAAGGGAAAAAAAACTAACATTCCAAGGCTGTGCTAGTTATTGAGTAGAATAATAATAGTATAAAGATGTTAATGTTGTACTTTGTGTATTTATTTATATAACTGTTAATTATCCTAATCAAACTTGTATTTTGGTTCTATTCTTGTGGACCATGTAAGTTCTTTTAATCTTGTTATTGCCTGTCTAGGATACATTTGGTTCATTTTGGTGTCTTGTTATTGGTAGGCTTTTGGCTTGTATAGAGATTTTTCATATTGTACTTTTCAAATTTTATATAAGAGTTTTTTTCATTTCATAATTGTGTTGATGATCAACTTGGTAATTGCTTTGTTGCTAACCATTATTCTATTGAGTGTCTCTGGAATTTCTCTTGTAACAGCTCTTCTAATAAGTAGCTTGAAGGTTCTGGGCACATCTAGGTGGATATGCTATTATACAATATTCTTGAAGTCTTTCCTATATTCTTTGTAGATACATGGAAATATGTGTTTTATCAGAATTCTATAAAAATTCTTTTTCAGGATATTCTTCTTGTTATTATATAGAAAGAGATACTGTATGTGATATCTTCTAGTTCTTTGTATTTGTAATATTTGCTGTCTTTATAGGTCAATGAATATTTACTATGCAGTTTTCTCCTAGTTAATAGTTTTTTATATTATTGATTAAAGCTGAACTTCTTTAGGTGATGGTTCTTGTTTGAGATAGTCTGTTCTTCTATATTAATAGATGCAAATTGTTAAAGGTGTGTTGCTATTATGTGTCCATGAAATTCCTCTCTGTAAAGCTGTTTGGAATTCTATTGAGCAGTCACTATTTGATAAGTTTTATAGCTCTGTTGATCTGTTTTACTATATACTTTCCTAGTATGTCTATTAGTTTTTGGTTTTATTTAATACTAACCAATAATGATCCCTGGTGATATTTCTTGATATTAATAATTCTCTAGTTGGGTTTCATGTTTTGTAATATGGGATCAATTTTGGACAGTTTGTCTATTTTCTTATTGAAAGGAATACTTGTATATACCTTGACCTTGTAGAGAGTTATTTCTAAGCCCTATTGCTTCCTTATATATCTGTACATATCTAGAATTATTTGTTTGTAGTATTGTTTCTTTTTTGATTTGTGGTTATTTGATGTATCTATCAGGTTAATTATTGTATTGAGACTGCTTGTATATAGTTAAACTATAGTTTTTCTACTTAGTGTACTAATTGTTGTTATTATAACTATGAGCTCTACCCTTGTAAATAAGGTATGCAGCTGTGTTTACTCTTGAAAGGTATATTCCTTCCTATATTTGTTCTTGATGATATAGCTGAAGTCCATGTGTAATTTGCTGCTATGTTTAGATACTGATCTGTTTTTATATATTATTATCTATTGGTATCCTTTTAATTAATACAGTATAGCTATACATGAATGACACTATATGATTCACAAACAGTAGATCAAATATATAAGCGATAATAGACAAAGCCTTAGAATTTCTAAGGATAAATAATATATAGGTCAATAGTGAAAAATCATTACTGATCTATATAAATGTATTTCAAGAATAAAGAGAAGCAAGTATACAGCTTAATGAAACACAATCTCTATCTCTCAATCAGACAAAACAACAAGAATACTGAGGGGATAGATAACAGAAGATAATAAAAAAGCACAACAGAAAAACATAATTAGAGAAAAAGTAGACATTACAACTAGTACACCTGCTTGGAAGAAGATCACTGACAAGCAAACACGATACATAATTAATCAGACCCTTTTTTCAGTATTTGAATATCTCCTTAATGATCTTGTCTTATCAAAAAAAAAGAGTGTAACAAGATAAATAGCAAGATAAACAAAACTTTCAAGCATAAATCTAACTTATACTCAACAATCCCAAACTGTATCCTGCATGCTGACTTTGGCTACAAACTGTTAAACCTATAGGATAGGCAAATTCTTATATATGAAAAAAACCTAACCAATAGACTAAATAGTCAAAACGTAGTGGTTATCACTATACAAATCAGACTTCAACAACTTTAAAATAACTACTAGTTGAATATGACAATACTAACAAATAAGCTTCTCTTTTTTCCAAGAGAAGAAACATTCTTATAAACAATATCTTGACCTGCTCAAATTACAGGAAATCACAATGGCAGCAACAGAATACACTTGGTTTAGAAAATTAGTCAAAAATGAGGATAAGACAATCCAAGAATTAGTATTAGTTACAGAGGAATGGTACAATAAAAATAGAGTCACTCTCAAATATAAAAGGATAATATTTAAAGACCAACTCTTGAATAACAAAAAAACAAGAATCCTAATATGACAACAAATAAGGATGAAACTGGAAAAACAAGGCAGGATTCCTAAATGGTACAAAGATCTGAAAAAACTAATAATCCAAACATAGCCAGGGTTAACAAAAGAACTATCCGCTATAAGATATGAGGACAACAACAGTCCTTTCACCAACAGATTCCGGTTTGTCACCCCTGTCCTTTCAACTCAGCATCAATTAACCATCAAATGGCTTGCAACAAAAAAGAATAGAGAAATGATAATAACAAAAAAGAGAAAACAACTAGACAATCAAAGGGTAATTGTAAACTACATAATCAAGAAGGAGAAGACATTACCAATGTTCAAATGCAAAGGCTGCCTACTCAATAATCAAGAACTCAGAAAGAACTATAAGAACCAACAGCAATGCATAATAGTGCAGCTTTTGATATGCTCAGTAAACATTAAGGTCAAAAAGAGCACAACCGGAATTTTTTCAGGACAATAAGAAACAGACACTAAACAATCTTCACTCAACAAACTACAATTATCCCCTCAAGAAATCAAACTTGGATAAGGGAAACTGATATACAGCCCCAATTATACATATTCCCAGCATAACTCTGAATCCTCAATTAACTACAGAAGCCCTTATAGCAAAGAAATTAAAAGCTTTAATTAGAATAATTCAGAAGCTACAACAAATCACAAGAAAACTAGTGATAAAGAACAATATTCAATTTTACACATATGGGTCCTTTATTAAATGCACAACTAAGAGCAGAATGGGAATTAGCTATGTGATCCAAACAAAGTCAGGCCAGAAAATTATAACCTTTCAGGTAGAAACCCAAGATACTTATCTTCTACTATAGTGTAACTGACAATAATACTTATAGCAATCAGTACAGTCAGTCTCAATAAAAGAATTAATATCCTCACAGACAGTCAAGGTGCAATTAATGCAATAAACAAAGCACTATACAAGGATTAGACTAAGAAACAGAAACTAGAAAGCTCAAATAGGATCTTGATTAACACAATTAGAGAAATCATTACAATATAGCATATTAAAGCTCAATGGACAAAAAAAAAAGGCCACCCAGGAAATAAAGCAAATGAACAAGTGGACAAATTAGTGACCACCACACTTGCAGACAGCTTTAAAGACATTATAAAAATTCAAGAACTTCAGTTCACAAGCAAAAACACACAACACCAAGATGGGACCAGTCCTTTATAGATCTCCTCTTCAAAATAATAGACAAGTTCCTTTTAAAAACAAAGTGAACTAGTAAATAAAGAACATTACAATGAAATCAAACATGATTGACAAGACAAAAAACCAAGGAAATAAACTGGGAACTAACTATGCAAACTCTGATGCCATCCAAAATATCACCCCTTCAGACTAGCCAAGAAGACCATATGGATGGAACTTTTTGATAAAAAATATGATCCAATGAATATCCTATGATAAAAACATGAACATATGTAAACTATGTATATACAAGTCAGTAAACTGCATAATCTGTAGAAGACAAAAAGAAAGTGACTTACATTACTTTACCTGTGAACCCAATAAAACAAGGTTAATTGAGAAATTAATAAAACTCTTGACACAAGAATGCATATTAAGAGCCAATGACAACAAACAGTCACAGTCCATCTGAAGTAAGTGGAAATATCTCCTTAGACCATACAAAAATAAGGGAAACCAGAGACAGTAGAACTCATGGACATAATCAGAGGGGTCATCAACACAAGATGATCTGGATAACAGAGAAAATTACAGGAGATGAAAAGGAAGCCAAAGCTGCAATAAAAAAGGTAACAATACAACTTTGGCAAGAGAAAAGAAGCATTTGTAAGCTAAGATGTGAACTGGTTCTAGAATAAAAAAAAACACAAGGAATATCCAAGAAAATGAAGTGAGAGCAAACAAGAAACAACACTAAACCACCAGAGAAAGAAGTCTCCTGGAATGAGGGAAAAAAGATAGACACCAGAGAAAACTTATATATTAAATTAAAAACTATAATATAAGAAACATACTACAAAACAACTTCAGTATTAACTCTTTCTTTCATATAAATATCAGTGTTAGTGGAGTCATAATATACTAATATTCACTCAAAAGATGAACTGCTGTAAGTCACAGGATTTGTAAAATATTGAGTCATTAGTTTTTTTCCTATTATAAATGTATTTTCTCACAATTCAATTTTTGTATATAAGAGAATATTAATGATTAAATAAAAACTATATGGCATAACTTTATTAGCTTAAAAAAAAATAAAATAAAATAAAATAAAAAAAAAAAAATAAAAAATTGATACTGTATGGCTTTTAGTTCTTCCAGTTCCAAGTCTTTTAGGCTGAAAGTTTTATTAATTCTATTAGATCTGATACTTTATTATTTATCTGTATCTGAGAACCTGTAATGTTTTCTATGGGATTCTATTAGGTCTCACAACTCCATTGTTATAGATTCAGAAGATATTTTATATCTAAGTTTGATCATGGGTTTCTTCTTACTTCCCTTTATAATATGTTCAATTTTTCTATTAGAATCTGAATTTTACGTTGTTTTCTTGCTAAGTATATGCAGGATTCTTGTGATGTATCTTTTTTTCTTATTTTATATCCCTTGCATTTCTCTAGTAGAAATAGCCCTGCAGTGCTTGTGTAGTGTATATAGACAACTGAGTTAGAGCTAACATTTTATTTTTTTTTGTCTATGACTTCTGCCTAGTGTTTGAGTATAATAATCCAGTATAATTTGTACATATTTGCTTCGACCATGGATCTACTATGATTGAAAGTTCTATAGTTATCAGTTTTTTCTTCTTCCCTGTTTTGCATATATGCTGTAACTGTGAGACTTTCTATGAGGCTGGTATAACATTTTAGAGTTTGCTCTTTCTTGTCTGGTTAATAGCACCTACTTCTCTCCAATATAGTATTCACATTTCTGTGGGATTGAAGATCTGTCTAATAAATATCAGATTGTGTTCTCTAAGTAGTTGTTTATATTAATGGTATATTGCTTTTGATATGGATTCTTCAATTGTGCCATCTATTCTTTTTATCCTTTACAGTATTGTAAGATTTGGATTGAGGTAAAACTGAATGCCTTATTTTTTCAGAAAACATAGAATATTATGATTTAGATTTTGTCCTATCTTTAGAAGAAGCTAAGTGAGATGTATTGTAATTGACTTGATTGATTAAAACATGTTTTGCAGACTCTGTAGTTCCATTCTGGAGATCTGTCCTAGCAGTCCTTTCATCTTGATTCTTTCTATCCAGTTTCACATATATAATTGTATTTATCTATCCCATATATAATTTATTCTGTGTTTGTACCAGTTATATAGTAGTGTATTTGAAAATGTGGTGACTATTCTGCATTTATGCTTGTATCTTGTTGCAATTTTCCACATTAGATAGTTGCAGGTACTTTCCAGAAATACCATATCATTTAAGAGATATTCTATACTTAGCATAAGTATATAGTTTATTATATATCACATCTGTTTGTCTATAGTTGCCTTCCAGCCTATTAGCTTGCTTGTTTTCTGAAGTTTCTTGATAATTGGCTGTTTCTGATACGTTTTCTTCCCTGAGCTATCCAGCCATACTCCTAGTATTCTCATTGAAGTACCTGACATATTACCTTTTATTGTTTCTTTTTAAGAATGAAACTTTGCTCAAAGTCTTCTGTTTGGCTATTGATTATGATTAATTGTGACTTTTGAGGATTGATTTCAATATTATAGTTGTAAAATTCTGTGACTATGTCCAGGATCTCCTGCAATTCTTCTAGTTTGTCTGTTAACAATGTTGTATTATCTATATATATGCTGACTTTGACTTTTATATGCCTTTTCCTATATAGTTCTTCCATTGACCTCTTCATTCTGGTTATGTATTTGTATCTCCTCCTTAATGAGTAAATCTTTGTTAGCAGTGGATTATAGAAGATACATTATAGAATCAGTGAAATTGTATTCTACTGATCAATACTGTCTAGTACTTTATATTGGAAGGTGAGTCTATATATGTTATGGTCTTGTTCCCTCTATCTCTGAGTAAGATTAATTGCTCTTTATTATATTTTAATGCACTTAATTGCTTTTACTAACATCTCTATATTGACCAAGTTATAGGCTTTTGCCATATTTTGGGTAAGAATCCATAGCTTCTTCTTCTCTCTCTATGTATGTTATATGCATAGGTTTATTATGTGTATGGGAGCATATGTGTTGCTGTCTAGAAATACTGTCAATTTAATTAATTAAGGATATTGTGTTCTGTGCAACAGCATGCAAGGTGATCACTCAGAATTTTTGTAAATATTTTTCTTTCTATGATGAGTATTGTGATAGGCCTGATTATTTTAATCCTTTTCTGCCAGTCCTTGGGTTTGGAGATAAGATATATATGTCCTATATTCCATTCTCTTAGTATCTTTTCTTATGGCAATATACTGTTATATAGATCTGTGAGTCATATGATTGCTTTTGGCTTTAGATTTTTATATGCACTGTATGAAATGTTATCTAGTTCTAGTACAGATTTGAAGCTTCTATCTCTAATTACTTTTGTAGCTTCTGTGTGATTATTTGTTTCATCAGGGTCTTGAACTAGTGTTTTTAAATCTTGCTACTTGGCATGCATTGCTATATCCACCTGGTTGAAGTTTCCACTAATATGGTCTCTCTGTGACAAATCCAGGTTTCAAAATGTTCTACTACTTTGTTTTTAATCTTCTCTAGTTCTATAATCATCTCTATATGGTTTTTTCTTTTGATTATTAGTTTTTCTGTCATTATGGATTGTTGAGCCTTTTTAGAATACTATTTATCATTGATCTCTTGTTATCTAGAAGCCATTGTTACCTTCTTTCTAAATGTTACTATATCCTCCTTTTTTTTTGATAGTTGGTTATGAACTTGATAGCAGTTTTGTATCAAATAATATATTCTCTGTATAATTTCTTCTATTTTATTTACTTGTTTTGTTTATTAGTCAATTCGCATATTATCTGTTTCCTTGTTAGCTCCGGGAAGTCTTTTTATATACTATTAATTTGTTTTATTATAAAGAGTTCTGTATGTTTGTTGAAAATGTCAATGTTTTTTTGAAGAAGTTTTAACAATATTTGAATGTTGGTGATCTTTTTGTACAAAGCTGGAGGTTTTCATATTCTCTTGTTTCTTTTTTTAGATTTTATCTTAGGAATGTAATAGCTTGCTACTGTAAGGAGAAATTATTTAAATCTATTCCATTTGCTTTCTATATTTCTTTATTCTATCCTGTCTTTCTTTTATATATTGTTTTCAATAATACTCTTGAATTTTCCTATTGTTTTGTGTTTGTTTTGTACTATTTGTATCATGGGTTGCTTTTATGGATCTTCTAGTGGCTGTTGTTATTGAGTTGCCATGTATTCAATCTGGTGATCATGATTTTGTGGTCGCTCTTATACAAGGTATCTAATATTTGATTGATTCTGCTATGGGCTTCTCCATTTGTTATTTCATATGAATTTCTTCTGTGTTGAGTTATACATCTTGAATGTGTCTTTGAAGTTTTTGATTATTAGCTATTCTAGTAATTTCAACTCTAGCTGACAGCTGTCTACTTGCCTAGGGAAGCTCCATTTGTCCATGAATGAATTGGGTGTGTTGTTAAAGTCTCTACTTATTATAACATATGCATTCATTTTCTCTGCCTATATTATTCATTCCTGTATTATGTATTCTATCTTTGTTTTGTTTCTATTGTTGCTACTTCTTGGTGAAAAGTATACTCCTATAATCCTCAGTCTGTGTTTCTTGGGAATGCCATATTTATCACAATGGCTCTTCCCTTGACCTCTTGTTTTATAAATATTTTGGTCACTATGTCCTTATATATGACTATGCTTACTCCATACCCTATTTTCTGGTATCTGTCTACTGATGTTTTTAACTGATATTTGTGATGTTTCCAGTGTTTAATATGTTGTTCATTTCTGTTGATTTCTATTGTGATAATGATCTACCAGTTTTTTTTTGAGCAGTATTTCAACCAGAAGTTCCATTTGTTATCTTCTATTATCCCTTTATATTGTATATTATAATTGTCTATGAGGCATGGCTAATAATATCTTTCTTTTTTATATATTTATGGTTATGTTCTTTGGTATGGTGTTTGCTATAAGTTGATTTTGTAATTGATATTAGTTCGAGTGATATTGAGGTTTTTTATTTGCTACTTTCTCACTTAGGATTTTTGTTATATTGCTCTCTATAATGTTAATATTATGAGCTGTGCCCATTTGGGACTATCTGTTGTGAGATATTGATGAGTTTGATATCTCTTCCATCATTGCACTCATTCTATTCAGTTTTTGTTGGTATGCTTCTTGAGATTTTTTTATGTCTTTAATGATATTATTAGAAGCTCCTTACTGTTAATATTTATTTTTACTTCAGTTCTTCCATAAGTTCATTGATACTTTCATATATCTATTGTTATATTTTTGTTTTAGAGTATCCATTTTTCAGCTAGATCTTGTAGGTCATTTTTTATTTCTTTTATGTTCTTTTGAACTAATATTAGTATATCCCAGATATCATTGTGACACTGTTACTTTCTAGCCTTTGACTATATTTCAGGATGTTTGCATAGCTCCTTGGGTTATCATTAGTGCTGAAATTCCTATGAATACCTTGATTAAAGGTTGAAATACTTCTTTAATGCAAATGGATCCCATGGTTGTTTGATCTGTTTGTGTACTATTTTTGGGAATTGTCTTTGGTTTATCAGAGCATGCATACATATTATATTTGGGTGAACTACAGATGCAACATAGGAAGTCTTATGTTAAATCTATTGTATTTGTATTTCTTTTATTATAGAAGCTAAGAACTTGGCTTCCTGGAAATCTTCTCTTGACTGGAAAGTAAAAACAGCTAATCTCTTGACTTGGTTATTATTATCCTGAGGTATATATATCGATTTTGCTTTTGTGCTTGTAATAATAACTGTCAGATCTGATATTATTGTATCAGATAATAATTGTGTGAGAGTAGCACTGTAGTATTCTCTTTATTCTTTGACTTTATGGGTTTTGTAGAATAGAAAAATTCTATATATGTAGTAATCTTACTTAAATAATCACACCCGATTTGTCTCTACATAGTTTTATTTGTTAAACAAGATTATGTTTGCTATTTAAAATAATTATATTTTTTGTAATATTATATAGTCAATGCTGATTTGTTCATTAAATAACTCTGCTAAGTCCATTTTGATAAAATATAGGGGAATATTTCATACTCTAATTGTGCAAAAGTTGCTCTCTTAAGAGTTCTATAGTTGATCTTCCTGAATTTGGCATTCTCATTCTCTGTGATATTTATTTTATATGCCATATATACTTTCTCTTAATTGCTAAAAATGCTAGTAATCTATATTTTTCGATTGAATATTTATATCTTATATATTTTAGGAAGGGGAGGTGTACCATTTTCTATCTGATTAAATCTATTTTCTTCCCAGCTGTTTGTCCAAGAACCAGGTTCAAGTTGATGAAGGCTTTTCTTGGCATAAGTGTTTCTTGATATCTTTGATATTTCTGCAAGGAAGTTGACCTATCTTGTTCATTTTTTTGGCTTTTATAATGGTATCTAGTTTGACCAGTAATGTTTGAAAGACTTTCTTTGACTGTAGATTCTGAGGTAGCTTCATCCTTGATGGTATTTACTGTGTCTGGTGAGAGTGTTCTACTAATTTAAAGACTAGTTTCATTCTCATTTTCTGTTCTTTATATGATTGACTCTATATTTATTCTATTTGCTTAATTTCTATCCTTCTTTTCTTTCCCTTTATCAGATGCTTTCTTCTGATGTCTGTTTTGGTTCCTAGAGGTATGTGTTTGAGTTACAAGGAGAATGTTGTTGCTTTGAGTTTCAGAGTTTTGCCATTGTTTTTGGTGATTCTGTCAATGTTATATTCCAGTATTGTCAGTCTTATAAAACTTTTTGACTGTCTCATGGAAGCCATCTCAGAGGCTGTTGCTACTTAACAGTTTAAATATAGTTTGTTTTATGTTTTTGGTTAAAAAATTTTTTTTCAGTTTTTGAAATTTTTGGGAGAGTTTTTTCAATTGTTTTTATTAATTAATATAAAATTACTTTATTTATTTTTTTTTTTTTATTTTTTTTTTCAACCCGCAGTCAGATCAGCATGGCTTGTTTTTATTGTATATATATCAGATATTTACAAATTATTTTGACTTTCATATACTAACTCACCTGTTATCGAAAAACTATTTTTCTAGAACAACTTAGAAATGATATTTCGCTTCTTTACTGACTTGGATAAATCCTCTAGTCAATAAAATCATTGCCTACAGGTTATTACTGTAGATCATTCTAAATTCCAACTGCAGTTAAAAACCAAACCATTTCCTTTCATAACAAATCCAATCCTTGATAATTTCTATATACTTCATTTCCTCTTTTCTTTCAGAGACTTCTTGTTCCGGATCTTTTGCAAGTGTGAGTTCTTTTTCCTATTCTTGTATAACCTGCATGATGGATTGATGCCCATGTTTTTTGATTCATTTATCCTTTCCAATAATATTTTGCTTCTTTTCCCACTCTATAACTTTTTTGCAGTGACTATTCCATATGTCCTTCTTGAAATTTTTCTTCATTTTATAACAGCTTATCGATTATGCTTTGTGTGACTATCAGGGGAATCTTGAGTTGTACTTTGAGGTAATTCTTCAAAGAAGTAGTTTTGTTTTCTTCTATATATCCATAAATAATATTGAAAAGGCTTCTATCAGATCACTGAATCTCGTTCAACCATTTACTTATTCAGTTATTGGTTACAGTGTGGACTTCTTCTTTGTTTTTGATTTCTTTACTGATATATCAATTGATTTTTTCCTTTGCTTTTTTTCATATATCCTCTCTAATTTCTTTAGTGGCTGAACATTTAAACAAGTGTTCTAAAGTTTTTTCTTGAAGTTCACATACCGGATATGTTGTTATAGTATAAATATTTGGTTTTCTTTTTTTCAATATCTGTAATACTGGAAGTTTATCATGGGTCAGGTTAGTTAGGAAGCTTTTGTCTTTATTATCTTTGAAAGAGGTAGCGAAGGTGTTGAATGGATTAAACTGATTCCAGAAGATCAACCAGTCTATCATTTTGTCATTTTTGATCCATAGTTCTTGGATTCTTTTCTGTGTTGTCCAATCTTTTCCTATCTTTTTATTGTTGAATGTCTTGACGAATTCTCTAATACTGATGTCTATTGTGTATTCTCTCCATGTGACTATTGTCAGAACTGTCCCTAACTCTGATAGTTGGTACCAGATTATTGGATTTTCATGTCTAGCTTGTTTGACAAGCAGATCTACTTGCTTATTGAACTTATCAATTCCCTGAACTTTGACCTTTATAATTTTCAAGGTGAGATCTTTATTTTTAACTAAATTTTTAATTCTACTCCATAATTGCCAATTAGCAGTTTTTGTCCATCTTCTTGTTGATATCTCCACTTGTGCACTGATGGACTTCCATGTCTTAACTGCAGTATTAGAATCAGAGAATATTGAGACTGTTGTATTTCGAGGATCTGTATATATTGCAGTTAGAATAGTCAATATTTCTGCCCTGATTGCTGATGGTCATGTTGATGCTCCTGCTGAGAATTGCTTCACAACTTTATTGTCTTCTACTAGGACCCAAGTCAAATCCATTTCAAGTTCACTATTTTTTGTCCCTTTTTTATATGATCCATTAGTATAGAAAGTAAACTGAGTAGCTATACTTCTTCTATTATAATTTAGAATATCTATAATTTCATCTATATGTTCATTTGATTGAATAGCTTGTCTTATTAGTATGGCTTTCCAGTTTTCTACCTGGATTCCCACTTCTGGTCTAGACATTAGTGGAGTTCTTATTTGTTGCCTTGTAGCTATAAGCCAATCTATAGGATTGCTAGATAGGAAAACTTGATTTCCTTTTCTCAAATTTTCATGTTTGTTTAGCTATGATAGAAGGCGGACTTGTAATATACCTACTTCTTTACTTGGGATAATCTATCTAGTTGAAGTAGAGTATGGTTACTAGTCAAAAAAAAAACTCTTTCCTGCAGATCCATTTTTTCTAAAAAATTTCCTTTTATGGTAATTTTTAAAGGAAAAGAAAAGTTGAACAGAGAGATGTCTTCTCAGAAAGAACTTCACAGCAAAATGGCCCAGTGGCAACCCAACTACAATGAGAACATCCTTGCAAGAGGTAACACAAACAAGTCTTGCAAAGAAACAACAACGCGAGCAGCAAAGGAAAATACCATAAATAAAGAAAAAGCCAAAGAAAACTATCAAAACAGACCACCACATTTAATTCAGCAACAGAAACTATCCAGACCATCAACTGGAGTGAGGAAGTTGAAGAAAACATCTCAGTCATCAAAGCCCCAACAATGAATCAACTCAATAATATTCAAATAATAAATAACATAGTGATGGTAGAAGAAGCCCTTCAAGGAACAACTAACAAAACATCAAAAGCAGCACGTACAGATGACTCAGACATGGAAATGGAGATAGAAGAAGAAAATCAAGGCTCATCTTCATGTTGGCAACAAGTTGGCGACAAGGGAAAACAGAAGTTAGACAGTCGAACCATTAAACCAAGACCTCTCTCTCCTTTTGATAAAACCATTTATTATGGCAGAGAGAGAGCCAAGATTGGCATCCCTGCTATAGACCTGCTAGGCAAAACCACAGCTCAAAAAATAACCTTTCTTATCAAGTCTTTGAATTCACCAGAAGGACTCATAACAATCTGGAGTGAAAAGAAAAAAGAGATAGAGCACATTATCGCCATTCTAAGTAATAAACAAGAAGCAATCGAGATTTGCAACAATCTATTACCCGATACATACAACAAACACATGGTCCTCATGGAATATACAAACCCAATCCTAAAACAGGAAAACAGTATCTGAGTATGGGACATTCCGCTGGACACCAAGCTCATAGAAGTACAACAATCCTTCACCAAATATGGAGCGATCAGTAATATCACCATGTCAACCCAACAAATGTGGCAAACAGTGACAATTATATATACAAAAAAAGAGGACAAAGATGCCTTAATCGAAAAATAGAGTGTGCCACTCAAAGCTGACTCAGTCAGAGTGTTTGATGCACAATAGAATGTAGATCAAATGAAAGTACGTGGACAAACCACAGCAAAACTCACCAATCTTCCACACAACACTACCGTCTTTGACCTAAGGAGAATATGTGAACAAACCAAGGCCAAGACCTGTTACATATCAAGAAGAATGTCATACCAAAGGAAAAGATTCGCAGTTATCAGCTTTAGCAATCAGGAAGAATTAGAAGCAACTATCTCACAAGAGTTTCAACTGGAAGATTTCAACTGCACCTGGCAACCCATCGAGACCAAACTGTACACAATTTGTGACAGTCCAGAGCATCTTCTGAACAGCTGCCCAATCAAAGAAAGAAGAACATGATGGAAGGAATATAATAAGGAACAAGCGAACAAATTTGGCAAACTATATAATAAGTTCAGAACTGCATGTACCACTCCAATTAGAAATCAAACAAAAACTCCACAAAATCATCAAATCAAGCCCATATCTTATGCAGCAGCTGCCAAATATGGTCAACATCAATCAAAAAAGACCCAAGAGAATAACCCAACACTCATTGACATCATAACCATTCTCAAAGAAATCAAGAATTAGATCGAAGAGATAAAAGAAAATATCATCAATCTGAATGAAAGGATATACAATTTAGAAGTTCCAGAAGACAACTTTCCAAATACTATAGAAACGGAAAATGGAGAAGAAGAGTCATCAAATCACAACGGGACCTCCACTCCTCAACCAAGCACAATGGAACATCACAATATTCGAATACAACAACAACAAATTCATGAATTCATAAGCAGGATGGATCAAACATGTATAAGGTACTTAACGCAATTTCAGAACTGATTCCTAGTGCAACCTCTCCCCCCCTCAAAAATAATCAATGAGCAATATACCAGAATCACCTATACTGGGAAACACAGAATACAAACATGACAACACACAACATAGAAAGATACTCAAGGTATAAAAGACTTTATTTCAATAAGTCAGTGAACAATTGTTATTTGGCCAACAAGACAACAAAGCTGTTTTATTTCAGGAGAGGCTTTTCCTCTCTATATAAGAAT
>CAJVPT010001614.1:0-20576 GCA_910592055.1 Acaulospora colombiana | reverse complement strand
TTCATGCAAATTTCTTCTAATTGTCTTGATAGAAACTTCAATATTGATTTTTTCAATAAATTTGTTTCTAATTTGTTTTGCAAATTTCTTATTATTTTTTTTAACTTTTTTTAAAATTGTTTTGTCTTTAAAAGTCAATAGTTTTGAATGTCTAGTTTTAGGAAGAGTAGCAAGATTGTTTCTATTAAGATAATTTTTAATTGTACAAGAAATAGTTGTTCTATGAATTTTAAAAAGTTTTGAAATTTTTAATAATAATTGTTTATCTTTATAGAGATCTATAATTTTATTATGTTGACTTTTAGTTAAGTAATACATTTTTGAAATTAAAAATACTGGAAGGGTAGATGTATTTATACTTAATTTAATATTTACCTATTGAAAAAACACAAAATTGAATACGTGTTTTTTCAAAATATAAACAATAACATATTAAAATTTTAAATAAAGTTATTATGTATATTATTATATAATAATAAATTTAAGACATATAATACTTTTGTTCATATAGTGTATTCTCTTTATTTGTATTCTTCTTTTCATTTTTTTAGTAAATTGTCATAATTAGTATTTCTTTTTCTGAAGACCTTATAGTGATATTATCTTATTTCCTTTTTTATTTCATCTTTTCGTATTATAATATATTTATTATCACCTTACTTAATTTTAACTCTATCTAATACTATTTTACTTCTTGCTTGATTGAGTAGAGAGCTAACTATCTATCTCTGATTGTTTTTAAATTATTATATTTCTATTCCAGAATTGTTTTAATACCATCTCTTGTTTTTTTTTGGCTTTCAATATTTGACATATGAATTTGAAATCTTCTATAGTATCTTGGATATCTTTTTTCAAGGATTTCCATAGCATATTATAGATACTATATTGGGTGCAATAGTTCTCAATCTGATTATTTGGATTATAGATACTATTATATTTTTCTATAGTTAAGCTAAAATCCTGTAACTTATCTATTTCTTTTGAAATATTTGCTTTATTATAAATTCTTTGAGTTTTATAGCTTTTCTATAACTGATAAATTTTACACTATATTTGTAATACTTTTTTTTTAACTGGATTGTTTTTTTTTGTTAACAGTTTGTTAAAGGCTGCTTTACATAACAGTTTCTCAAAGGTTTCTTATAGCTTGTTTGTTTGATTTTTCTTTTCATATTGATTGAGTTCTTCTTGAAACAAAGATTCTAATGACATTTTAAATTTATAATCTATACTTTCATGAAAGGCTTGCCATTGTAATGAAATTATTCTCTTTATATCAATTCTTTTTGATATATTTGTAATGGATTTTGTGATTTAGTTTCTTGTGAAAAAATCTTTGTTATATAGTATTATTAGAAGCATGGTGTGATTACTACTTGAAATATCTTTCATGTCTTGATTATCGAATTAAAGTAATAAATAATTTGTTAAATTATAAAAAATCCAAATATAGTCTATTCTACTATTACTTATTAGGTTTCTTCTTGTTGAAGTTTTTTCTTTACCTTCCCAAGTAGCTTATATATCTATAAAGTCTCATTTATCATAGAAGTTTAATAATGAAATTTCAAGCCACTATAATAGTCTGAAGCTTGTTTTAAAAGAGAACTTTCTATTCATTTATGGATTATAGGTTGCATTAAAATCTTTTATTACTATTGTGTAAAAGTCTTGTCTATGTTTTTTTTTAATAAGATTGGTTATTTTATTTTGTATCATTTTATATCTTAGTTTGTCAGAAGAAATATAGGTCTATATACAGTAATACAGATTTTCTTTTTTTTCTTAAGCATATTGGTAGCAATAATATATTCTTCTTCTTTTCTACTGATACAATCTTTTTTTTCAAGTATCTTATGATTAAGAATCCAATTCCTGCCTCAAATAATATATCTTTGTTGATACTATGAAAGTGTTTATAGTCTTTCTGATTATTGAATATTTATTGTGTATTGACTTGTATTAGTTTTGTTTCATATAATTCTAATATGCCTATTCCTTATTCTAGTATCTTTTTAATTAGATTTTGTTGTTTTGTTTTATCTGTAATTCCTCTGACATTATGTGTATCAATTCTGATTACCTTTTTATCTATATTATCTTTTTCTTTAGTTTTCTTGAATAGTCTATGTCTACTATTATTATTTAGGAAATTTTTTTACTCATTTTGTAGAAATATTGAGATATCCAAATTCTCTATTTCTTTTATTTCATTATTGCTTAGAGTTTATTTGTTACCTATATTTATGGTTTTTGATAAGGAGGCAGTGGGCTCTTGTTCCTGATTACTATCAAGAATCAATATATCTTTAGAAGCAGTTTGCTTCTTTATTTCTAAGTCTTAATCTTTTGAAGACTATTTGTCCCTCTAGAATATCTATTCTAGCATGTAGTCTTTTCAGATTGACTAAAATATTCTTCAAAGAATCTTGAGTACTTTTTTTTCAAATCTTACCTTATCTTCAAAAGAACTATGTCTATTGCTTTACTGATTTCTAATTGCTTCTCTATTGCTTCCTGTTGTAAAGTATTCTTCTCATTTGTTTTTTTTTCATTTTATTCTATTATTATTTCTCTATCTAATTTGTCTCTGATCTCTGAAGTTATGATAACTTAACAAAGTAAAAATAGAATCTGTTGATTCATTATCTGATTGTAAGTCAGATATTATTTCATTATCTACTTCTATGCTTCTGAACCTGAATCTTGTACTTCTATTTTCATCTTTAAGATTTTGTCTTTTTGGTTTGAATGTATATTTGATACTCCATGAGAGGTGATATTCCTGTAAGAAAATATATTGCTTGCATATCTTATTTCTTTTTTCTTTTGTTTTGAAACAAACTACTGTAAAGTTATACTTTTTGAGTGTGTAAAGATCTTTAGATATATAATATGCTTTAGCTTGGGTACTATTCAATGCTCTGGTTATCAAACTAGTATAGGTTTTGTCAGTATCCAGAAGTCTTGCTAAATTATTATTTCTCTCAATTGATATTTGATTGATTTTATTGTTGCTAAGTTCAAACTTAAAGAATATGGCTCTTGATATTTTTATGCTAATTGAAATTATCTAGATTGTTTCAGGATTTAAGCTAAGATATTTGTGTCATTTGAAATAAGCTTTTATTCATGGTTTTATGTTTATCTTATAAATATAAATATTTTGAACTTCTCCATATCTTTTTAAATATGTTTTTATGAGGTTCTTATTGAGTTTTTGATTTATATCTATTAAATATACATACCAAATATTAGTATTCTCTTTGCTTTTAAATTCTTAAAAGACTTTTCTATTTAAGTTTCTTTTTGTTTTTTGTGAGTAGCCAAAGGTGTTATATATTGAATAGCAAAGTTGTCTTCTTTTCAATTAACTTCTTCTATATATCTTATAATGTCTTCTTCCTCTTGTACTCAAAAAACTAACTACCCATTTCCATTAATAAACTCTTTTCTCAACAAACTTGTTTTTTCTTGTATAATTTTAAGGATATTGCTTAAGTATGTATTAGTTTCGTCTTTTATTTTTCCTGAAATATTGATTGATATTGTATCTAATCTATAGGTTTCTTTTTTTTTTATAAAGTATAGATTTATTAATGATATTATATCTTTATTCCTAGTAGTATAATAGCTATATTTACTAATATATTATCTTTTGACTGTTTCTTGAAGTTTTTGTAATTCTAACTCTTTTATTTTCTGTGCATATATTATTGTTACTTTATTGTCTACTATTAATTTATTATCTATTTATTTGATAGTCTCCATTAGTTATCACTTTGGTTTAATATAGTTTTCAGAGTTCTTAATGATTTCCATGAACTTGTCTTCAATATAGGATTATAGGAGATTTTTTTTTATTCTTTTATATTATTGCAAAGATATATAATGTGCTAGGTTAAAATTTGTTTTTTGTGAAAAGTTGTCATGATTACTCTTAATATCTTAGTTATAATGTTGTTTAAAATAGTATATATTTCTAGTAATAAGATTACTGGTCTATTGGGTTTATTATTTTTTTATTATAGTAATTGTTATAAAGCCCATAAAGTAAAGTGTTCATTATATTTTCTTGAGAATTTAATTAGAATATTTACTATATTTTCTTTTCTCTTACTGACTATTTGTAATGTCTATTGTACTTTATTTATGTTTAATGACTCAAATCTATTAATAAATCATATAAATGCTTGTTTGTATTTATTAGTAATATATTTTTAGGTCACAAATAAACCTTTTTGAGATTGTTGTTGTTTGTATATTTGGATTAAATAATATAGAAAACCCTTGTTTGTTATTTTTTGATATATTTATTTATTTATGTTAATGATTCTATCTTAATTTTGAGAGCTACTGTTGTATTTATATTAAGTATCAATTAACTTGTTTAGATAACAAGTTATATATATATGTACAGTATATATTTTAATTGTTACTTTTATATATATATTTATTTTACTTGTTTACTTTTATATATTCATGTTTACTTGACAAGATAGGATATAGATATGTTGTTTATGTATACATGTATATTTAGACTGTTTTGTCTTTAGGGAGCTTTAATATCTTTCTGGACCCTTGAATAATTGAATCAACTTGATTTATCAAGTAGGCTTAGTTACTTATTGAGCTTCTTACAGTATCAAAAAAAGTATTAACCTGCATGGATCTAGTTATAAGCTATGTAAAATTGATATTGACTCCCTTTTTCTAATAGTAAATTAGTTTACAGATTTTTTTTCTTTTTTTAAAAAAAATTTTTAAGAAAAAAAATTAGTAAAGTAGTATACTGTATACCTCTTTCTTTGATATTTTTGAATAGTTTATTGTATGTATATTAAAAGTATTTGATGGCTTGATTTAAAAGAATGTTATTTTTTCTTTATATATTTAAACTAGTTCACTTTTTCCAAGAAAATTATCAAAAAAGAAAAATTTTTTAAAAAAAAGAGAATCAGTGAAAGGAGTTTTTAATAATATATATTATTAATATTTTATATATTAAGTGATAACAATAAAAAAGATTTATTAATATTTTTATTTTACAAATTTACTCAAATTAAATAATAATTTAATTATCAAATAATATAATTTTAATTAATGATATTTAAATTAAGGTAATTTATTTAACATTATTTAAAATTATATTTATAATATAAAAAATTCTATTCATATTTCTTGTAAAAATTACTTTTTAGTAATTTTTAGTTATATATAGTATATAATTTAGAATAATTATTTTAGAAAATTTTAATTTATTATAATTTAATAAAAATTTTTGCCAATATAAAAATTATTTATTTAATTTATTAATAAATTTATTATAAAATTATATTTAATTTCAAGAAAACTATTTTGAAAAATATATTATAAATTATATATATACATATTATATATGAAAATATATTTTATATTATAAAAAAAATAATAAAATATTTTTATAATATTTAAGCTATATTATTATAATTATTTTATACTTTTAATTCATAAAATTAATTTAAAAAATATTTTAATCTAATATTTATAAAATTTTATTCTTTTTAATTTAATTTTTCAATATATTTAATTAATAATTTTGATAAAAAAAATTTTTCAATTAGTAATACTATAAATCTAAAATTTATATATATTTTTTCATGATTTTATATATTAAAAAAATTTTTTTTTTGTTATTTCAATTATTTATAAAAAATTTTTATTTTTAAATTAAAATTTTTAAAATTATAATATTTGAATTTCAAAAATGCTTTAAATAAACTTATTTATTATATTATATATAAAGTTTATAATATTTAATTACCAAATTTCTTATTTATAAATAAAAATAATTAATTATTTTTTAAAAGCAAATTTTCTACTTTATATTTGATATCTTAATTAAAATATAATATGATATTATAATCATAGTTTAAAATTTAAATATAATATCAAAAATATTATTATAATTATTTATAAAAATTTGAATTCATTTATTATATTTTTATTACAAATTTTAATTTTACTAATTTTTAAATTCTTAATTATATAATCAAAAATTATAAAATTCTTATATTATTTTTTATATATTAATACTAGTTTTATTTTTTATTTTTGAGTAATTTTAATTGATTATTATTATAAATTAATTTTTTTTTTATATTTAACTGATAGACAAAGCTTTATTAAATATTGATAATAAACTTTTTATATTGATTACATGAGTAATTATATATAATTATTTTTTATTATCTAATAATATTGAATATATTAATTTTATTATATTGAGTAATATTATTTTGTTAGTTGTTTTATTCTATCTAGATTATATAATATTTCAAAGATTACTATTAAACATAATTCTTTGATTTTTTAAGAGACTTCTTATAGATCTTTATTATGTTTAATTCTTAATAAATTGGTCAAACTTTAAATAATATAAATCTTATAATTATATTTCTAATATTTCAGTGATTTAATTGTATTATACATTTGGGTAGCATATAATCTTCTATTATCTCTTTTTTAATTTCTCTTATAAGTTAGCTCTGCAGAAATTTTCTTTAATTAAGTAAGACCTTTGGGTTTTTCTATTTCTGTGATTTTTAATATAATATTAATATTAATTATCAGTTTCTGCAATTGTTATTATTTTTGGTAGTTGTTGATTTTATAATTGAAATAATTTTTTATTAATTTTATTATAGCTTATTCATTTTTAACAAGTGTAAGTAACCAAAGTCTTCCTTATCTCTCATAAAATATATTTTTAACAAGAAGTAGATTTCATCATATATTTATTTTTGAGGCTTGAACTAATTAGAGATCTTTTTTTGACTTATTTTGGTATCTTTACATATTTTAGTCAATAGGATCTTATGATTTTTTGATATCAAAACTGGTCAAAATTATATATCAAGATTATATTATAATTAAATAAGATTATATAAGTTATTTGTATACAAGTATACATATAATTGATGAACATATATTTTATATAATATAACCTATATTGCAAGAACTGTTCTTGAGTAGAATTGAACCAGTAACTCATGGATAGTGATCTGAAAATATACATATTATACTATTGACTCATAGGTCTTATTGTAAATAATATAATAATAAAACTTAAAAATTGATTAAAAAATTTTTTTTAAAAAAAAATGTAAAAAATAGAACAATTATTAAGATATAATATATATAATTTTTATAATTTTTGATTGTATAATTAAAGATTTAAAAATTAAAAAAGTTGAAATTTATAATAAAAACATAGTAAATGAAAAAATTCTAAAAACAATTATGTACATGTATATTGCAATTTATTTATATTAATAAATTGAAAAAAAAATGATGATAAATATTGATTTATTTTGATAAATCAAATTACTCTAAAATAATAAGATAATCATATAATTAAATTTCAAAAATGATCATATAATTCAATTTATCAAATATAAAATAAAAATTAAATAAATGTTAAGAATACAATATACAAAGGTCAAATTGTATATAAAATTGATAATAAATATTTAATTAAAAAAAAAAAAAAATTTTTTTTTTTTTAGTAATAAAATTAATTCAAATTCATATTTTTCAAATAAAGGTTAAGTTAATTTTTCTAATTCTAATGATAATAAAATTATCCTTAAGAATTAAACTTATTTTTTAAGGAAGACGTTTTACGCAAAGATTTTTTTCCCCACTCTGGAAGCTCCTTTGTAAGATCACCGCTCCCTTATTATACCGAATACAAAATAACATGTTAAAAAAAGCGCGTGCATAGGATTTTTGATGACAGTAATGGTTTACGGGCTATAAAGAATTACGGAAATAGTTGTCGACTTCTGTGATACATTCCTTCTTAAAAAAGAAGTTTATACCATCGTATTGCTCATTCCTCAAATAACTCAGAATACTGTATATGATATACGAAATGCATAAAACAGCTGTATTGCATACAAGTCTCGAGCATTCTCTGCTGCAAGAATTATTAAAGAAATTTAAGGGATTCACATCACATCGAACCGTTGAAAATGAATTCAGCTATAGTTTTGACGCCTGTAATATTTCTTATTCGTGGTATAGTTAAAGTTGCGCATTTCACATACAGTTGAATAGTCGAAAATTTCTTATATAAGTGAGAGCTTGGTTTGTCTCGATCTCTCAGTTCGAACTTTAGAACTTTAATTCGAATTACTATTCACAAACACGCACTCAAGAGATGAGATATTTAATCGCCTTCTTAGCCATGCTATTCTTTGCCACCTTTGTGGCATCAGTTGCGATTATTGATCCCGTCGTGCTCAATCCCAATGCGTGTGCATATGATTCTAAGGAAAAGTTGTTTTCATGGGATAGCGAGATCCTCAAAGAATATAATATTGGTAAATCAATTTATTTACAAGTAACGGTTTTATGTGAACCGAGATATTAAGGTTACTTTGTCAAATTATAATTCAGCTGATGATGATGATGTCAGACTCGTGGTGGAGAAAGAAGAAGGATTACTTGAGTTAGGAGCGGTAACTAAGCATTGTATTATATCAGCGATTCTTTTAGGCACATGCTAATTAATAACTTTTTCTTCGGAAACAGTACCCATTCAAAAGCAAACTTATTTGCTTCGATTCCTTCAAAGAAAAGTTGGTTGAATTCGAAGGGTTATATAAGGTCTATTTAACATTGGATAGTGACCATGAAAGAAAGCTGTGTGCGGTTGAATGTTCGTTTTAAAACATTATAGAAGCTATAGTTCTAATTAATCAAATTAGAATTACACTATCGAATTCCTGTCATGCATTAGTTTTAATGTTTAATCACATAATGTACACGAAAAGAATATTCAACAATAAAATTTTTGAAATGTGAACTCAGATACGATCATTCGTAGTCATCTATGATTCCATCAGACGATCCTCCGGGTAAATAAAAATATTTTTGCACAAGTTCTCTAGCTTCGGATCCATTTATTTCTAAAGATATTATCGAGACCTCTTTCCTTTATTTATGTACGGTATATACAGTATAACCTCAAAGTCGATGTAGCTTTTTCACATTGTCCTTCGCAAATCTGATCCAAGGCTAACTAATAACTAATCCTCACTTCTCGATGTTTGTAACTTCAAATGCATCCTTGCATTATAAGTTTCCCCTATTATTTTTCATATGCAGTATATTAGCATCCCCTGGACTAGACCAGGTTTAAAGGGTGACAAATTACCTAATAATGTACTATAACCCCAATCACCAAGATTTATCCATTAATTTGAAAAATCCGTTTCTCTCGCAGTTAATCTTCGCATCACCTCCGGATCAAATTCCGCTCCTTCGTTCCTCTCACTTTCGCCTACTACCTCTGCTCCATGGTTTTCCGTCGTTGTCTCAGCATCCTGTGCTGAATTATCGATTTCAAGCCTAGAATCTTCAGTGAAATTTACTCTCTGAACACTTTGCGTGAACGATGACGATGATGACGACACACCGTTCCACGATAAATTTGAAACTCGCCGCGTTGATGTTGGTGATGGACCCCTTAATGATGTCGTCAGAGAATATGACAGCGAGCTGTTTGGCCTACTTTGCCATGCCATTCCACTCGATCTCGGTATGTTTGTCATAGTGGATCCCGAATTTGCTAGACTGGGTGGCACTAACAATCTACTTCTATTTGGTTCAATGGGGCTAGTGATTCTCACAATTGAATCCTCTCTGATGATTTCTATGTGCGATGGTGACATTGATGATAGATAATTTTCACCATTCCCCGACTGTCTTGTGCTACGATGATAGATCATAAATCCCGCAATGCACAACACTAAACCCAGCACGATTCCAACGGTCACCAACACTATTATCAGCGATATGCCGCTACCTGAACTTGCCGCATCAGAGGAATTGAAAAGACTCGGATCAGTCGGAGAATTCGAATTTGATTTCGTAGATTTTTCGGAGGTCGTAGGGGAGGGGCTTTTAGATGACGACAGGACAGCGGTATTAATGTTGATGACGCCGTACATTCCTCTGGCGCAGTTATTTTGGTCAAAGTAGAAAAGTTGCTTTGGTGTGTTTTCTGGAACAGTGAAAGATTGCACTTTATTATTATCTTTTTCGGTGAAATTAACTGTTGCAGTTAAACGAAAAGATCGTTCATAAATTAAGATTGACTCCGAAGACCGAAAAATTCTTCATACGCAATCAAAAAGGCAAAAAATAACGGAACATACAGTAACGCAACTTGATAGATATCGTGCAGGATCCTTGGGCATCAGATTCAATCACTGAATATTGAATTCCATGCCACCTCCACGTTACCTTTTATCATTTGTGAAAACAGGGGTGTAGAAATACGAATGTGAAAAAAAAAAAAAAAAAAAACAAAAAACAAAACAAAAAAGGTAATATTCAAATATTTTGTCAACATAATAAAATAAGATGATCGTGTTTCTTGTTTATTACTATCAGCCATTGTGCCCAAACACAACTCGTCATATCTCTCAAAACTCCGCTACCCACCTTATCCCCGATGTTGGCGGCAACGGTCTGTGGAGTGAAAGCAAATGCGTTATTTTTTCCAACATCTATTATTATTTCTGCTGTGCTAGCATTTAACGCGAGGCTGCACAGGCTGAGGATGATCGAGAGCGAGAGAATCACCGAAATGTTTGTCTTACTCATTATATTGATAAATTTAAAAATGTTTGGTTGTATCACAAAAACATCGATCGAATAAATCGTTTTCCTTTCCACCTTCCGTCAACATTCACACAGGTGCCACGGAATCACCAATCTTTTCCTTTTCGAAATTCGAGCGCGAAATCCTCGGAAATTCAAGATGGAACTATAATGATAAAGAGCTAATTCTCTCAAAGAAAGATTTAATAATAATTACCTGTTAAGTTATTGAAGTTTCCTGGTCAAATTTAATGTGGAAAAGAGATGATCGACTGAGCTACGCGTGTTTGCATAATTGGTGTTCTAAATTCGATTTCACCCCCAATAAAGTTTGTGAACGATAAGACGATGGAGAAATGATGTGCGAAAATGGGGATTAGAATAAATCCAAGTAGTACTAATCAAAATAAACACCATTCACTTTCCGCGAAGAGGAAAACATACGTACTGTACATGTAAATAAGAGAAGGTTAATGGAGTGCACAAATATTTAGGGGCACATAAATTTTTCTTATAAATGTAGGCAAGCCAAATTGTCTAAGCTTAGCCGGTGAAAGAAAGAAAACCCGAAAACGGATTAGCACGAATGTGGTTCGCTCGTTAGAATCTTTCGATAATGCGTAATAAATCATCACTTCATGTTTACAATACGCACTAAAAGGTCAACAATTCTTTGAGCGAACTTTTCAGATACTGTAAATCGTAGAGGATAAAGATATGTGGCTTATTAGTTGGTGTGCAAATTCCGCACGTTTTTGTTTCGCAAGTCTAAGAATAGAACTCTGATGCGAAAACAATAAAATAATGTATAAATGCGGAAATATTTCGATAATGAGAATGTTTCGGATCTTAATATGATTTTCGAACTCTAACTAATTTTATTAACCGTTAGCGTCTAGTGGATGCGTGTCAGGATCGATCTGTGTTCATTACGTATCTTGTCGAATGGTAGGCGTTCTCAGAGATTCTTTGGGGTCCTATGATCACATCACCCTAAATTAATTCAAATCCGCGTTGTTTCGAGTTACAAAAGACGGCAGCACCAAAGGTCAAATCAATAAAAGTGAAATAACGTGACTTCAACCATAGAAAGTCAAGTCATGTGACTTTACCGAGTTTTTCTATAGGAAAAATAATTCTTTCGTTTTCCGAATCATCTTTCGTCAGGAATATATCGACTCTCGTCCCATCCCGAGTAGCAGTGGTGGCAACTTTAACTAACCTCATTTGCGTTCGGAAGTATCATCCCTTACCCTGGCTCTGTAATAATTCCTACATTATTATACTGTATATAAAGATTTACGACCGATTTTTCTTTATTGTTATGTTATGATACCGTAAGTAAGCGAACGCAAAAGCACGTGCTCACGAGAATACCAGGAAGAGATCATGCTATATGTGAACGCGGGAGGACGTTCCCATTTTATGTGTGATATGTTTAGCGCTAGACATTTTTTGTCAACTCGTAGATCGGTCCTCGAGTGTATTCCAGAAGGGTGTGTAAACTGGTGGCTCGGGTGGTGTAGAGTTGGAATGTTCCTTTGAGCTTCCTTTAGAAAAAACAAATATGCAAATATTTTTAATTCTGATATAGTAAATGTTACTGTAATTCCAAATTTATTATACTGTATATTGTTTAAACTTACTGTATATGCCACATAAAGTTTGTCTTTATTTAATAAATTAGAAACTCATATTTCATTTAAATTACAGAATTTGACTTTAATCAAGTCAAGTCCCGTTTCAATATCTGTATTATTATTTTATATAAAATCTCAAAACCCAATCTTGTATAAACTCATATAGACTTGTGCATAATCCAAAGTATTATGATCGCCTATACAATAAATTGCAAAAAAAAAATTGCAAAGTTGCTAATAACATAATTTTAATTTTTTTTTGAAACATGCTTAAGCCCACTTTATTGATTTTTCTTGTAGTACATGTACTTGAATTTACAAAGTCATTTTATAAACTATTTTTCTATATATCTATTATGAGATTTTACAAAAAAGTCAATTGTAAGAAACTTATTCTTGTGACTTGTTGCTCCCCCTTTGGAAAAGTATTAGCATGCCTAAACTTCATTAGCATGTTTTAGTAAAGAGATAAAAAATATTGTGGATACCTATAAGGAATATTGTGAAGAGGCTATTGAATATAGTATATTTAAATTCATGATTATGATATTACTGATCATCTCTCTATTTTTGTATTATTTTTAGTTTTTTTTTAATTATAATGATACTCTGCTTGGCTTCTCATACAGTATATAAAATCTGAAGCATATATTATTCCAGACACTGAAAACAATAATTTTATTCTATTTATAATATTTTTAATGGTTTTACTTATTTTACTAATTTTAAAATATTGTGTGATAAATAAGATTATACTTTTGCAAATTAATTTTCAAATGATAATGGTCTATATATTCTTGTTGTTTATAATATCTATTATATCTTATTAAATATTATACCTGAAATTACAATCTCTTTATATGTTATGTCTACTATTATTTTTTTGATGTTTAATCCATAGGTGAAACATTTAAAGTGATAAAAATTGTCTTTAATATTAAACTTTATAAAGTTCTAATTGTTTTATATATAGTTTATCTATAGTAGAAAGTTCTAGATTTTAGAGTTTGATCAAGAATATTTGAATCTTTATATTTATATAATCAGTAAAATTATCAAATATTTTAGAGAGGTAAAATTGTTCAATATTTTTTTTCAATTGATTTTATTTTTTATTTATATAATTGATCATATATTTTAATTAAATTTAATCCATCTACAGTATATGTTTACTTGACTTAGCTTATAATTTTCAATATTTTTCATATATTCTTAATAATTTCAAGATTCTTTAACTTGAAAATAATAAGATTATTTTTCAAATTGTATTTTATTAAGATATTCATAAATATAGATAATATCTGTTTTATAAGTTTTTTTTTATTTTGTTTACTTTAGTAAATAGTTTATTGTTGTCTTCTTTTTTGATATAATCCTATTGGTGTTAATGTTATTATTATATAATATTTGTTCTAAACTTGTTATTAACCTTATTTCACTGGTTTTTTTTATTTATTTTAATTATATTTATTTGATATTTTGCATAAAATTGGTAAGTCTATATTAATAAAGATGCAAGTTTTTTTTTTACAGAGCTCTATAGAAATTGTAATTATAATGATTTCATATTTTTTTAGTTACATGTTCTTTAATAATTAGTCTGAATTCAATTAATTTATTTGTTTAAATAATAATTATTATATTAATTTTTCATTGTTCTAATTGATAATTGAGATCTTATACTTTATTTTATTTTATTTTTTTAACCTGCAGTTAGGTTAGTATGATATATTTTTATTATATATATAAAAAGATATTTACAAGATATTTTAACTTTTATATACTAATTTATTTATTATCAAAAATTGATTTTCTAGATATAACTTAAGAAATGATATTTTTAAGTTAGTTAATATTAAAAAAAAAGTTTTTTCTCAAAATTTATTGATTTGTAGCTTGATAAATATTATCAAATTTTAAATAAAATTTATAAGTTCAATATTTATTCTAGAGTTTTAGTTCTTATATTATTAATAGTTATTATAATAATTCAAAAAAAATTCTAGAGAGTGTTCAAGTTTATTTGTTAACTTTTTCATAATAATCTTATAATAGTTCTTAAGTTAAAGATATCAACTATTGAATTTTCTTTAATTTATATATTGCATTTAGTAGTAGTTATTCTTTTTAAAAAAAATTGAAAATAGTTTATGACTACAATATTTTCAAGTCTCTTTTAAACTTTTACTAAGTTTTTCTTTAATTTGAATACTATAATATTTATTTAAAGATAATATTTTAATAATTTGCAAAATATTATTTTGAAATACAATATTATAAAAATTCAAATTATTTACAATTAATAATTAAGATTATGCTTTTAATTTTCTTAAGCAGTAAAAAGTACTATTACAAGTTTAAAAGTTTTATTTTCTTGCATTTCTATAGATTGTAGTAAAATCTTTTTTGTTTTCAATTAAATTTCTTTTTAGAATTCTAATAGTTTAAGTTTTTTTTTAACTTTTTTTTTTATAAAATAAAATAATAGTTATACTCTTTGATCAATATAAACCTTTCACTAGTCAAAAAAAATTATTCAGTATATTGTCACTCATATAATATTTGATAAAATAATATTTTTCTTGTTTACTTAATCTATTCTTTCTTGTTTGATCTTTTCTTTTTCTCTTGTTCATTTGTTTTTTTTTTATCTTATTTATTTGTTTCTTTTTTATCTTACCTATTGTTTCTTTTTTTCATATTCATTCAATTTATTCTTTCTTGTTTAAATCTTTCTTTTTCTAAAAAAATATAAAAAATTACATAATGCATATTATTAAATTTTAAACTAAAGCCAATAAAATTGTAGTATATTTAATATATCTGGGTAGTGATTATTTATTGAATAACAATTTTCTTGAATACTATTGGATATTATTTAAGGAGAGGTATTTTAGGAGAGTATTATATACAGTGGTTTATAATTGTAATATAAATTTGAATAGCTTACAAAATTTTAGAAATATTTTATTGATTATTATTTCTTGTATTTATATTTTGTTCTGATTTGAAAATTTAATAAAACAAGATTGAGTTACCATTTCAAAAAAAAAAAAATATATTTTCTATAATTGTATTTTAAAAATATTTTATAAAATAGTTATACAATATTTTAATTTAATAGTTGATATAAGATAATAAAAAGAAAAGAATAATTATGGATAATTTGTATTTGATAATACTATACTAGTTATTTATAGAAATTTTATTTATTAAGATTGTTTAGAATTCATTAAACAAGTAAATTAATTTTTTATAACAAATGTTTAAGTTTTTTTTTTTTTTTTTGGTAAAAGGTGCTAATAACACATGTTTATTAAGTAATTTTATATCAATTACATAACTATAATAGTTCATCTAAGTTAACCACCATAGCCTTACCCGGATATACCAATTTATACCCAAAAGGTGGATCCACATTCCAAGTTGGATCTTTAGGAGATGAAAATCCTACCACTAGTTTTAAACCACTTAACCTAATCTAGATCCTAGCAATTTACCCCTTATTAAGGACCCACGCTAACCTTCTATACCTTACCACCTCTTAATCACATCTTTGGCTTATACAGCTGCAAATGGATTTTAGTGCATCTATGCACTACCTAGTCAATGCTTTGAGAACTTCATCCAATGGTTGGCATACACTACCAAACCTAGGGGTTATTCATCAATTGGGACGCGACTCCTTAATCTCCTAGTAAACTTATTCATCAGGTTCTCAATTGATATTAGTTGCCAAGTTTAAGAGTTATTCACCAAGCAGAACGCAACTCCTACATCAGGATAGCACTAGTGATTTGCTGACATCACACGTTAATGTTCATATCGATGATCCCTGAGGGAGCTTAGTGCTTTGTATTAATGATCTTGGCAATCATCATGCTCCTACTGGATGATCATCACGCCACTATGCCTTTTCTGGAGATCACAATCCCAATGCCCACTGAACCAGCATATAAAATGACTTTTTATGGAAAATAGCACTTTACAGGTTATGGCACCAGATATCCTATTAATTCTATTCAACTGTCTTCACTTAAAGTTGAACTAATATCTTGTGATCTGATCTGTGAAGCACTAACTACTGTGCTATAGACCCACAGGTCTAAGTTTATTTTTGTAATGATAATATTGTTGTTAATTTTTATAATAGTAATTTTAAAAGCTTGTTTATATTGAGGGGGTTTTTTTTTAACCTGTAGTCAAGTCAGCATGACATGTCTTTATTATATATATGATAGGTATTTATAAATTTTTGTGACTTTCATATACTGACTCACCCATCGTTGAAAAATTATTTCTCTAAATGTAATCTAGGGAATGATATTTCACTCTTTTACTAATTTGAAATATTTCCACTAATTAATAAATTTATTGCTTTACAGGTCATTACTATAAATTATTCTAAGTTCTGTCTGCAGTTAAAAACCAAACCACTTTATTTCATGACAGATCCAATCCTTAATAATTGCCATATACTTCTTTTCTTCTATTTCTTTGATACCTTCTAGGCTTGAATCCTTTGAAGATAACAACACTTTTTTTTGTTCCTGTTCAGTCAGTTCGTCAGGATAGACTTGGACCTCTTGTTTCTTTTGTACTTTTCTATAATATTTTGCTTCTTTTTCTATTCTATCACTTGGATATAGTGAGTATTCCAGATCTCCTTTTTAAAATTTGCTTACATCTTTTGACAGAGTTTACCAATTATATCTTGTATATTTGCTAATGGGATCTTGAGCTGCTTTTTGAGATACTTCTTCAAGGAAGTAATTTTGCTTTCTTTCATATATCCACAGATAGTATTGAAAAGGCCCCTGTCAGATTTTTGGATCTCTTATAACCATTTGTCTGTTCAGTCACTTATCTTAGGTTGATCTTCTTTCTTTCTCTTTTATTTCTTTACCGATAAGTTTATTAAGCTTTTCATTTACCTTTTTCCATAAATTCTTCCGAGTTTTATCTAGTGACTGGGCATTCAAAAAGATGTCCTAGTGTCTCTTCTTGAAGTTCACATATTGGGTAAGTGGTTGTGATATATATAACGGGTTTTCTCTTCTTAAGTATTTGTAGGACTAGAAGTTCATTGTAAGTTAAGTTAGTTAGGAAGCTTTTGTCTTTATTGATTTTGAAAGAGGTATCGAAGGTATTGATTGAATTGAACTGGTTTCAAAAAGTCTGCCAATCTATCATTTTATTATTTTGAATCCAGAGATCCTGGATTTGTTTCTGTGTTGTCCAGTCTAGTCCAGTTTTTTTCTTATTGAACATCTTGACAAAATCTCTGGTATCAATTTTTATGGTGTATTCTTCCCATGCTGCTATTATGAAAACTCTTCCTAGCTCTGATAACTGATGCCAAGTTATTGGGTTCTCCTGTCTGACCTGTTTGACAAGTAACACTAGTTGAAAAATATTTATTTAGCATAATGCCACTCATGTAACATTCATCAAAAAACAAATAATTCAGCATATTAATGACATAAATAAATCGTCAATCTATTTCTATCATATAATTTGGCAAATAATTTAGCATAAATAAATCATCAATCGATTTCTACTATATAATTCGACATATAATTTAAATTATCAATCAATTTCTACTATATAATTCAGCATTATTTGCCATATTTACACCATTTTTACTATATATTTTATTAAATTTTTCCTCAAAAAATTGTTAGACATTTATCAAAATTTCAATTTTTGTCAAAATTCACGTATTTGCCAAATTTTTAATTATATATTATATTTACGATTTAGAGGAATTATAGTTAAATATTTGCGAGAGTCTTGCCGATTTGAGGTTCTGTATCTAAATGGAATAAATTAACCAAAAATATTATGAATAGGAATTATGCATTCATGTCTAACTGGATAAAATTCAGTACTCCACAATTCAACATTCGCGTTATTTTCAGATCTGAAATAAAATCTATTTTCTGCTGAATTAACCGATTTGTATCACCGAATAAAGGCCAAATGATATTCAATAACATTATTCAGAAAGTTTACCAAATGTATAAAGAAGAATTGAACTTGTCCCAGATATAAATTGACACTTCCATCGTGATTTATGAATCTAGCTAATATAAATAAACCCTTAATATTTCATGAGGACATAACAGAATCGAATATTTCACTCCCAATTCGACATCTACCATATTGATCTGCTCTATTTCGAATAATTATTGAATTTTCATTATCTTTCGTAAATAGCTTCCGAAAGTCTATAGTTTCATAAAATACCTCATAGTATTCAAATAATAGATTTAATATTTTGGCAGATACCTCTAAATTTGGTTTTTGGAGGTGCAAGAGTTTACCTGAAAAATGTTTGGATCCATTAATTATTGTTTCGTAAATATTATATGTATTGTTTAAAAATCGATATAACTTGTTAGCCGAAAACTGATCTAGTTCAGAAATTGAGCTGATATTTGGTCGATTATTTAAAATTTCAAGCCCCTGATTATTAGTATAGGACATAATTAGATTAATAATTCGATGATTATTTATCAATCTTCATATTAATTTGGGTTCAATATTTCAGTGACTACTAGGCAATGAATCTAGATTAAAAATTCATTAGAATTCTACTTTCAAATGTTAAATTTGTTTAAAAACCTACCTAATATACCATTCATTCTCTCAAATGAAAAGTACCAAAATACATACAATGGCCCATAATCACATGTGCATTCATATAAATGTAATGAAAGATAAAGATTCAGAGTAATTTTTTCTTCTCCATATTTTCGTTCTATTAGTTTAATCATTATGACTAATCTTTCGTGAGCCTCATTTAATGAATTTCATTTTAAAATTCAGCATACTAAGATTTGACAGATCTTGACAAAATTCGTTAGAATTTTGTGATCCACATCTGGAAAATATTTTTATAGAACGATAGTTACATATATTGTGAAAAAATTTCTCCACTGAGCGACAGTAAAGTTTGAAAATTTTTCGCTGCTATTTACTTTTCTTGAAATTCAGCCAATATCTGATGGCACTTGAAAATTTTCCATCATTGATTGTATTTTATCCAATGAATTATTCGTCAATATCTCTTCTTCAATCCATATTCGTTTAATGAGTCATTTATCAATACCTAAGAAAAGACAGTACATAGGATCGATAACTAAATACCGAATTGGATCAAAATAAGATAGGCGAAGGAATTCAGACCATCTAACATGATTCTCACTGACAAAACATTTTCATACTGCATTTGAGTTACAGTACCTCCATTCGATTGAATCTCGTTTATGTGTTGCCAAATCTTTCGGTATAAACCATTCGTTTATATCCTCCATGCCACCAAAATTATAATAATTATTTTTACAATTGATATTCTTCTTGCAACGATAATATAACACTAGTACCGAAATGTATTCACACACTTTTTGTATAGCAGGAATATCGCACGAAATTAAAATTAAGGCAGCCCGAATTATTTTTTTCTCTTCATTTTCGACAGTTGAATTGAGCTTTATTCCTTGCCATAGTTGCACTAATTCGTCGACAATTGAAGAAAGGTAATAGTTTATTTGATGTAAACTTGGTTCACTAGGACCTGGTAATATGCCAAGAATCAACATATTTTCATGTTTAAATCATATTTCACGTGGCAAATTTGTGATAGCCACATATATAACTCCAGTACTGTGTACTTTATTATCGAATTGTTGAAACCAGTCAGTATTTAGCACCAATCCCAAATGCGAATCAGCCATCTCTTTGCTAAAAAATAATTCTGAATTTTCATTGTTAAAAGTTTTCCAAATATTACCATTATACAGTAGATATCACATAGAAGTTCGTCAGTGCTTGATCGATCTACCCAATTCTGAAGATTAGATTCAAAATTCAGATTTTGATATATTTGTGACAATTGATACTGAATAGTATAATATGGAAAAACTAAATAGAGCCGATTAATTACATTTCCATTTAATAATTCTGATTGTGTAGACAGTGGAGAATTGCAAGTTTTTCTTCATTTTATTGCCGAATTGAGAAATTCAATATGAACACACTTCATGATCAATAGCTAATTGTTTTTTTGAAAACCAAGAGCATCATTCTGTCTGTACAATTTGTGGTATCTTTGACATGTCACAAAACTAACAAACTGATCTGATAATTCAAGTTTATTGTTGGTGATATACAAAGACCCACAAAAGAGCTCAAATTCTTTGCCACCAATTTCAATTAGCACCAATTTCATAAATTTTAGCAGTGCATCTGTTGCACTATTCGATAAATTAAATCGAA
>CAJVPT010001613.1:0-20586 GCA_910592055.1 Acaulospora colombiana | reverse complement strand
AGGTCGCACTTAGAGGCTTAAGCTCTTTTGAGAACTGAAAGCTGTTGATGAGTGAGTCAGTATGAGATTTAGTTTAGCCATGATATAATTGCCCAATGTATCGACATCAGTTTTCTTAAAGATTAATAAACACACCTTGTTGGCCTGACTGCGGGTTAAAAAAAAAAAAAAAAAAAAAATTCTTCATATAAACATTGCAATAACAACTTCTTATTAGGATAAAATCATTATATAAACAAATAAATATATCAAAATAACACTAGATTTTTCTATACTATTCAAAACAAATATATTTTATCAATAACTACATAAGTTTATTTACATTCTAAAAATAGATTACTAATAAACAAATAAATAAGATCAATACATAATAATATCACAACTGAGCAAAACAATAGTTATGTGATAATATAGAACTTATTATATTCAACACATGTAATATAACATTTTATATAATAGTAAATATGAATGGAACTCAATGTATACTACAGATAGTAGGTAAAAAAGAAGAGGACATAATAGATATATTGATTAAACTTTCAAAAATATATGAAAGATACTTAAAATTGTGAGCCTCCTAACAATTGTTGCAACAAAGAAGAATTGAATTCAAAGAAGAAACTATAACAGTATCAAAAACATATATTGTCATAAATAGTATTATTGCCAAGATACTAGGAGTTAGTGAAACAATCTTTCATAAAAAATGAATCTTAATATAACATAACTTATATCTTTGACAACTTAGAAAAGAAAACAAAAAAGATCTTTTACAACTCTATATAGAAAAAAAGTTTCTAATAATTATCAGCAACCCTGAATATTTCTATAAACCTAAATATTAATCAATAAAAATTGTTGAGCAATTAGATACTGAATCAACAATAGACAATAAAATTACAATAATATATGTCCAGGAAATAACAAAAATAAAATTATAAAAGCTTCAAAAAAAAAAATAAAAAGTTATTGTATTAGTGAATATAGCTCTTACACTACTAGAAACAGGGATATGACCCTATTAACAAATTTATATTTTATAAAAGAAAAGGAACTTACAGATTGGGTACAATGATAACTAATATTCCTGAGAAAACAGAAGATGAAACCAAAGTATATTTGTATAATATTTTAAAACTTCTACAAGAAGAAAGAAATCTTTTAAAGAAAGAATTTATCAATAGAAATAAATAGCTAGTTTTTTAGATACAAGAAGAAGAAGATATTTATAAGTGTATAGAAAAAATAAATCAAAAAGAAGACAACTTTACCATTCAAAATATAACCCTTCAGGTCATCTACAATTCATAAAAAATAGAAAAAAACTAAAATAAAAAAGTATTCTAAGAATTTATAACTGAAAAAGATATTAATATCTAACATGTGTATATAGTAAATATAGATTAAAAAGTCAATAAACACTTTATATCTGCATATCTAAAAAGATATGGAGAGCTTCAAAATATTTATATTTATAAAGTAAATACAAAAATTCAGATAAAAGCTTATATACTGTAAAATGACATAAATATCTTAGTTTTAATTCAAAAACAAAATGGACAACCACAATTGACACAAAAATATTAAGAGCTATATTTTCTAAAACAGAACTTAGTGACAATAAAATTAATAATATATTGATAAAAAGAAATATCTATTTAACTAGATTATTGGATACCAATAAAATATATACTAGCTTAGTATCCAGAGCTTTAAATAGTACTCAAGCCAAAGTATGCTATACATCGAAAGATCCTTATATGCTTAAGAAACAAAACTTTATAGTAGTTTGCTTTGAGACACAAGAAGACTGGGATAATGTATACAAACAATACATTTTTTTACAAAGGTTGTATCTTTCTGGAGTATTAAATACACTCCAAGCTTGAAAAACAAAATTTAAAAAAGGAAACAAAAAATTTTAGTATAAAAAGCAGATATAATAAAATAGGAATAGATGAGGAGCCAGTATTAGACTTACAATCAGATTATGAATCCACAAATTCAACTTCTAGTTCTACAAGACTCTATAGTTTTTAAAATCAAAGATGAATCAAACAGTATAATAACAATAGAAAGAAACAAGAAATAAATCAATTTAATGGATATCCAGCAATAGAAAGCAACAAAGAATCAATATAAAATCTTCAAAGCAACAATTATAAATACTTAAAGAAAGAAAAGAAAACAGATATAGAAAGTATATAAGACTCTCTAAAATATATTCTAGCTAATTTAGAAAAACTACTTGATAGAATAGATATACTAAAGAAATGAACAACTTTAAAAGATTAAGGCAAGATAATAGAGAAACAAATTACTTCTAAAGTTATACCAGTCCTTCATACTAATCAAGAGAAGCAATAGCCTAGTTCCTTCTCTTCAAAAAGTAATAATATGGATAAGAAATGATCTATTTTTTTTTTTTTTTTTTTTTTTTTAAGCTGGCGAAGTCATGCCATCTAGTTTTTAGTTAATCATTAGTACCTTCTTTTATACATAAATTGAATTGCGAGAAAGATTACATTTATAATAGGAAAAAAACTATTGGCTCAGTATCTATGTGAACCCTATGACTTGCTGCAGTCCACCTGATAATGAATATTAGTGTGTTATGACTCCATTAATACTAATATTTAAGAAAAAGAATAAATTAAGTGAGTATCCGTTCTGTAAGATATTGCTCATGCACTGGTTAGTTATATCTATATATGAGTATCTGTTGGTGTTTTGTGTGGTTCTGCCCTGTTGTCCCCCTGTGCTTGTTGATCCTTGGGTCCCTTTTGTATGCTCACGTTTCTTATTTGATAAGATTTCTTGGGTTTTTTCCCATTCTATAACCAGGTCACACCTCAGCTTCCAAATTTCTCTCTTCTCTTTCCAGAACCTATCTGTTGCCACCTTTAATACCATCTTTGCTGCTTTTACGTCCCCTGTGATTTCTTCTGCTATTTGTTTCATTTTGTGTATGATGGCCCCCTTATGATGTCTGGCCATTCTATCTTGTTCGGTCCTTCTGTTTCTCTTGGAATTAGTGGGTTGAGAGACCTTTTTCAATTTTCTTGTATGGCTTCTCTTTGTTTGTTACTATTTGTTCTAGCTGCGTATTCTTCAGTGAGGAAGAATGTATATCTCTCCCTCAATCTTGTCCTGTTGGGTTCACAGATAAATGGGTATAGATCTCTTTCTTCATGTTGTTTGCATATGATGCATGTTGAGTTTTTGTATAGGTTTGGCTTTCGTATGTTCATATTTGCTATTGTGGGATGTTCATTGAGCCATGTTTTTCAATGAAATGCCCTGTCATCGTGATCCTGCTGATCTGTTTTGAATGATGTTATTTTGGAGGGTGTTAATGTTTCCATAGTGAGGTTCCAATCTATTTCCTTGGACTTCTGTCCAGAGAGCCACTCTTGTGTTCTTCATAGGGTTTTCCATTTGCTTGCCCATTTTGTCTTGAGAAGGGTTTTCTCTATTAATTTAAATGGGAGGTCCACAAAGGACTGGTTCCATCTGAGTACTATCATATTGCTTGTTGAGTGTAACTCCTGGATCCTTATTATGTCTCTAGGCTTGTCTAGTATTGTTGTTGCGGCTAGCTTGTCTGCTGCTTCATTTCCTTCATTTCCTGAATGTCCTTTGACCTTTGACCACTTTATCTTGATATTTTGTATGGCTACGATTTCTAGGATAATATTGACCAAGTTCCTGTTTGGGATTTCTGTTTTCTGATTCTTGATTTTGTTCTTTTCCCTGGTTTTCTGAACTACATTGATTGCACCTTGACTGTCTGTGATTATTTCTATCTTCTTTTCTGCATTTACTGTGCTGACTGCTATTAGTATCGCTATTAATTCTGCTCTGATAGAGGATGGGGTGTCTTGTGTTTCTGCTTGAAATGCGGTAATATGTGTTCTTGTCTTTGTTTGGATTACCCATCCAATTTCCATTCTACTGTTTGTGTGTCATCTTGTAAAGGAGCCATCAATATATATATTAAGATTGTCCTGGTTGCTGATTTCTTGTACAATTTGTTGTAGCTTTGCTATTGTTCTTTCGGTAGCTTTCAGTCTTTTCTGGATTAGGATCCACAGGCTTAATTTGTAATTTTTATTAATAGTAACTGTTTGGTTATTACAAATGAGTAGTTATATATATATGTTATAGTAAATCTATTTTATATGAATAGTTGTATATGTATTTAATTAATGCTATGTATCACCACTACCAGCCCAACAACAAACTGGAAGCCTGCACGATTCCATCTTAATTATTCCTAGAACAATTTTTTATTAAGAGTATTCTAGTTATCAGGCCGTTAAATTCAGTATCCTGGATTCCGGTTTTTGATTCTTCGGAATGGTTCATGGATTTCTCCTTTCACCAAGGTCTCTTGATAGTCAAGTCTATGAAAGCCAGCAAGCCACATGCATGAGGATAAGTCCTGAGAGACATGCTACCAGTTTGGGGATCTACTCTTCTTATTATCATTTTTTTTTTATTTATTGATAACGTGGTTGTGTCAATAGTAATCCTATTCGATTTCGAATCACAACCTGATCACAATCTATATATAGACCGGATGCTATATTAGAAACATTGGTTAGCTTACAGTTATGCCAATAAATGGATTCTTTTCCTTATCGAGCCGGTCTTGTGTCTTATTGGTGGAATCAAACCCAAATCTTGTGATAATTGACCTTTTATGGAATGCTAACCACTGCATTATTGATATATTGGTCCTTGTTTTATTGCCATACTTGGATTACTGGATTATCATCATGAGATAGATGAGATCTTCATGTCACTTGTGACTTATTTTCACTTGGCCCTTATGTGATATTGAATTTTGGACCTAGTGATTGCAACCTGGGAGCACTACTACTGTGCTATGGATCCACAGGTCAGATAAGAAATGATCTATAAATAGAAATAATAGAATAAAAAATAATAGAAATCCAGATATAATAGTATTTCTACAAAAAGAGCAAGAAATATTCTTAAATCATAAATCTGAATATAAATCAGAAAAAGAATATTAAGAAAAGAAAATAAAATATATAAAAAAGTAATAAGAATAGATACACACAATGTTAAAGGTATTATAAATAAGATAAATTAACAAAATCTTATCAAAGAAATTTTAGAACAAGAAATAAGATACTAGAATTGTGTGAAACTAAACTAATCAGACCAATGTATAATAAGCTTTAAACAATAAAAAATCCTATAAATATTTTTATAGTATTAATAAAAATATATCTTTTGGGGCAGAAATAAATCTTTTAATTAGAAATGATCTTGAAAAAAAATTGTATTAATAGAAAAAGAAGAAAGATATATTTGTTGCTACAAATATGCTTATAAAAGAAAGAAAATCTGTATTATACAGATTTATATTCTATCAAACAAACAAAGATGCAAAATAGTATAAGAAATTGTAACTAGTCTTATTAAAAGAAAACATGAATAAAGCTACCATACAATAGTGATGAGAGTCTTTAATATAACATATAACTCATCAGAAGATAGATAATTATTCTCAAAAACAAAGTTCAGATTATCATGACATCTTGAAATTCTTCTATTCAATTTTCTTAATAAACAGAATTTTATCAATATGTAAGCTATATAAAAAGGTAAAGAAAAAACTTCAACAAGATGAAATTCAATAAGCAGTAGTAAAATAGACTATATTTGGATCTCATATAGCCTAACAAGTTATCTGTTACTTTGTTTTGACAATAAAGATATAAAAGATATTACTGGAAGTAACTATACTATACTTCTAATAATCTTATATAGCAAAAATCTTTTCACAAGAAACAAAATCACAAAAACTACCACAGATATACAAAAACAAATCAATATAAAAGAAATATCTCTCATATAATAGCAAGCTTTCTGTAAAAGTTTGGATTATAAATTTGAAATATCACTTGAACCTTTGCTTCAAGAAGAACTTATGTAAGATAAAAAAGAGAATTAGACAAACAAGCTATAGAAAACCTTTAAAGAATTATTATGTAAAGCTGCTTTCAATAAATTGGCAACAAAAAAAATAATATTGTTAGAAGAAAAAAACTATAAATATAGTTCTAATTCTTCAACTATAGAAAAGCTTTGCAACTAAAAAGAATTTTCGATAGAACAATAAAATCAAGAGAAATAGGCCAGCTACAAGCTCTCAGCTTGACTATAGTAAAGTATAATAGTATACATTATTCAAATTATTAGAGTGAAAATTACTATATTCAATATAATATCTCTAATATACTCTGAAAATTTTTGAAAAAGGATATCCAAGACATAATAGAAGACCTAAATTCATATGTCAAAGGCTAGAAGTCAAAAAAACAAGAAATGCTATTAAAACTGCTTTAAAACAGAGATGTGATTATTTAAGAAAAAATCAGAAACAAATGATTAGTTCCTTAACCAATTGTATTGAAGTAGAATAATACTTGATAGGATCAAGATCAAGCAAAGTAACAATAAATATATCATAACACAAAAAGATGAAATCAAGAAGTAAATAGGATGTTATCATTAGAAAGCCTTCAAAAAAAGAAAAACTAGTTATAATAGCTTACTGGAAGATTGGAAAGAAGAGTACAAACCCAGAGAATATATTCAAGAAGCTTGATATAATAAATTACTAAAACTAATCTTACAAGAAGAACTAAGTGAAACATTAAGCATACTTCCAAATAACAAAGCTTTAGAAAGATTACAGATTAGTTATAAGATACTAAAAAAATTAAGCCAGGAAGAAAAAGAATTCTTGAGAAGAATACTAAATAACTTTTTAAAATGGGAAGTTATTCTGAACTACTGGAAACAAAGCTATATACTGTATATTCTATAGCTATACCTAAATTAAAAATAATTATTGAAAATTATGTCATACTATAGGATATTAACTTCTGCTCTTGTTTGTGACATTTTGTCTAATAAGTGATTTGTTTTTTCTTTTTAAGATTGCCTATATATTAATAAAGTCTCTATTTTAAAAAAAGTAAAAAAAAAAATTTCTGATTTCGATAATGGTTTAAATGTTGCTTTGGATATTAATATTCTATCATCTATAAGATTATATACTATAATAAAGTCTTCTATTATAACCAAATAAAAATTTTTTTTTTATATTTCTTGAATTAATTTTTTGATATTATTTTGACACTCCTAACTTTTTTTCTTGTTATTTGATAGATAAATCTGTATAATATAGATTTTATTTTTTTTTGTCCAGAAGTTAAATACTATTATATATCCTTCCTATTTTTTAATTAATGTAATTTTCTTTTTTAGATCTTTTTTTATTAACAAATTAATTCTATTCCATATAGATTTTCTCATTTATACTAAAATAATATTTATAGAAGGATTGATTCTTAAAGACCCATTTGTTATTGATAAAAATAAGTTTTGTTTTACTTAGTCCTATTATACTTATTTCTTATTTTTCTATTTTTTTTAATAAGATTTACTGTTTTATTATATCTATTATTTCTTTTATGTTTTATAAACCTATTCAAATTACTTTACTTTATATTATGTCTATATTATTTATATTATCTGTCTTTATTTCTTCTTTTCTTATTTTATTTTTATCTTTATTTTTGAATATTGTCTTTTGTTTTTCTATAAATAAGTTTAATTTTTCTCATTGCTATTACTTTGTTCTTATTGTTTCTATTCTTATTATTTGATTCTCTTTTAAAATTGTATTAAAAGAAAGATATGAGAACCTACTACATTTTAAATAAGTTGTTTTAACTAATATATCTTTTAAAAATAATTTGCATCCTTTCTATATCTTATTTTGAGAGCTAGATAGTTTTCTGTTTTCAATTTTTATATTCTATTGTTGAGTTCTTTTAGATTATCTAGAATTAATTGTAGTAGTTCTTGCTATATACTATTGTAATTTCTACTAATGTTACAATCAATGTTTTTTCTATTTTGTTTTAGTCTTTTTTTTTTAAAGTTTATTAATATTCTATTGTTTCTAATAGCTAGATATTATATATTAATTCTTTTATGAATTTAGTTATTTGTATTTTTTTTCTTTTTTTTTTCTTTATCTATTGATCTCTTGAATTAGTAGATTTCAAATCATAGTTCGAATTGTTATCAATTTCTATAATTCTTTTTGGAATTTCTCTAATATCTTATTAATTAGTTTGTTATATTTCTCTATATATGATTTTCTTAAAAAGATTGTTTTTTTTTTTTTTTTAACCTGCAATTATGCTACAATGGCATGTCTTTATTGAGATATTGAGAAATACCTAAATATTTTACAGACTTTTATAAAGCAACCAACTTGTTGTTATAAATTATTAGTTAAAGGACTACATTACTTAAAAAATAGGAAGAGTCCACTAAGCTAATTCAAACTAAACAAAACTAAGTCTAAACTAGATACTCTAAATTAGATTTAGGAGACAATATTTCACTCGCCTAGTAGCTTGGCAATAGTGTCTCTAAGTTAACCAGGATCATTGTCAACAGTTTGTCACTATAGATTATCCTGAAAAATGATGAATTTCTAAAGTTGACACTGGGTAAAGGGGAAGGAAAGATAAAATTCAAAGTCCTCCAAAAGGTCCTTGCTCTATTTTACAGTTTTCTCTTGAAAGGGATTTGCCTAATTGAGATATCTCTAAGCTTCATGATATTTGAGAAACTTAACTATTCCTAAAAGTGATTTCAAGAAGAATGTTTGAGAAACTTATTCTTCTGCTGATATATAGATTTACTTATCACTAGTGAGGCCAGCGCCATATTACGGAAGAGTTTGCTTAACTGGAATAAAGAAATCTTTTCAAAAACTTTGCCTAACCGGAATAGAAGCTTGGAGACCTCAGCTTTTGTCCAAGAAAGCCCTTTTACCACTTGAGGAACTTAATGAGAGATAGAAGTTGGATCTTCTATTTTTATCTATCACTTGCTTTTCGGTATTATAATTGTTTTCTGGAGGTTGAACATATACAATTAAAGGGAACACTTTTTCTGGAATTTTCTTTTTTACATCACCAATGATGTATCGAGACATGTGAGTGGACCAATAGGAGCTTGTTTACATTTCAAAAACTGATGTGTTTCATGTCAGCCAATCACCTTTGATGAAGATTTGTGCTACTTAAAATTCAGGGTCAAACTGAGATAGGCAAAATTCTTCAGAAAACCATAAACATGGGAGCTCTAAGAAGGTCAAGACAGTAAAAAAGGAAGAAAATAAGCCTTTTTACTGCAGAAAACCTCTATAAATCTCTCGCTTCAAAGGTTAAAAAGACTTTAAAGTACTTTACAGTCAGTTTTTCTTCCTTTGGAAACTTTCTTGTCATTGGTATCAAAGGTACTACTTGACTTTTCATGATCATTAGAAGTCAAGTTTTTGAGTGAAGAGGTTTGTAAACAATAGGGGAAGAGTATTTTCTTGAAAAGATTGTTTAATTTTTGATATATTTTATATTATATAATAATCTTAATTTTTATAAAAAATATATTATTTGCAAGTTTTATTTGGATCTTCTTTACTTTTGAAACCTATTACTATAAAGTTACATTTTTTCAATATATTAAGATCTCTTGATATATAATAAGTTTGGGCTTTTATTTCTCCCATTACTTTGACAATCAAGCTTGAATATATCTTATTTATTTTGAAAAGTCTTGTTAAGTAAATATTTTATTATATTATAATATCATGATATTCCTATCTGATAACTCTGTTTTGATAAAATTATTCTTGCCATTTTTGTTTCTATTAGAGTTATTCATATATTTTTAAATTTTTTTTTTTTTTTTTTAATCGGTTCAATCTTCGGTTGGCTTTTATTAACTTTAAACTCGATATTACATGTGTATTATCTACTTTAGAGCTAATTACAAATTAATAACGATACTAGCATGTATGTTAAAATTTTGTATGCAAAGATTCCTTCCGATTCAGATCTCCTATGAGGACCTCCGTGATTTGTTGCCTCCCATATAGGGAACTAACTTGCCTAGGCCGAGCTAGTGAAAGTGTTCCTTATAGTTGTTATCAAGAAAGCGTAACTAAAAAAAAAAAGAACAGAAAGGGGCTGCCAGGTGATGACCTAAAATTTTCACTTCTACCGACCGTTCACTGAGAATTTCACCACGAAAAGAACCAATATCTACAAATTATCCGCCGGAGTACTGTGTCTGACTCTTCGAAAGGGAAAGAGGGAGGGGTTGTCTTTCTTGAGGGGGTGGGGAATAGTTTCAGAACTCCATGTTCTGCCTAGGGGACTACTCATTCAAAGAACCGGACGGGACCTACGGCTAGGAGGATATCTTAAAACCTATGGGGGGTTGTCGATCTAGTTCTAAAAATAGTACCAGTTTCAAGCATACATTGCTTATTTAAGAAGGCGCAAATCTTCCAAAGTCAGGCTAAGTCTTTAGGGGGTCTACCAATCTGACAATTGTTTCCATTCGAGTACTCTCACTAGAAGTAAGATTGGTGGGTACCACTAGTGACCATAGAAGGCCTTGCTGGAGAGGGAGTCGTGTTGGAATTCTTGGTGTTGTTCTTCAGTTTGTGGTCCTTCCACAAATCATGGATCAGGAACAAAAAACCCACTGGCTAGGAAAAACTTCCTGTTCACCTTGTTTGTTTTATTTAAAAGAAAAGAAAGCAGATCTTTACCTATCTGCCCGAGCTACGAGAACCTGCTTGGTTGCTAAGGGTAGGTGACTTCAATGCCAAAAACAATTGAAGTGTCTTGTAACTTTTTCCATAGTTGAATGGACTCTTTCATTTGAATTTCGACTGATGTAGGAGGGAGCATGTCCTATATCCACCTGCGAACAAGGCAATGACTTATGGTGGACCCCAGGTTCCTATGGAGCTGAGGAAATACATTCAGACACGTAAGGTGACCAATAGGAGCTTGTTTATCAATTTGGTCCAATGTGTTTTGCGCTAGCCAATCAGAGTTGGTGAGATCCGTGCTATCCGAAATTTCAGGGTCAAACTGAAGTAGCCAAAATTCCCCAGAAAGCCGTGAAAAAGGTAGCTCTGAGAGGCGGAACAACAGTCTAAGGAAAAAAGATGAGTCCTTGACTGAAGACAGAAACCTTTGTTCTCTCCATTATAGCTGAAAAGTAAGGGATACTTCAGTATTGGTCCTTCTTCCTTTAGGAACTTTCTTGGCGTGAGTAATAAAGGTAGGGGCTGGACTTTACAAGCCACAAGAGTCCAGTTTATACAAAGGAGATTGTAAACAAAAAAGAGGGAAAGGTGAGAGAGTTATATGAAACAACTCTTTGAAATGGTTTAACGAGAGTGGTAAGACTTTATTAGCATAGAAGTATAAAACTTCTTGCGAACATCTTTTTTGTGTGTGATCAGAGGATCAGCGGAAAGAGTTGATATATTTTTTAAATTAATAGTAATATGTTTGTATTTTTTAATATATACTTTTATCACTAATAATTGGTCCTTAAAGTATTTATATATAAAATTTTATAAATTACTTATGTTTTTTTTTTAAGGAACAAAATTCATAGCTCTTCATTTTAATAGAAACAAAAGTCAGAAAATACTATAAATCAATGATTGGAATAATGAAAAACAATTTTGGATAGTTTTTTTATAATTATTAATTTAAAAATTTTAATGTTTTTTAGTAAAGGATATTTGATTTTTGTTCCTATCTTTTTCTTTAAAAATCTATCTTTACTTATTACTAGTTGAAATTATGTTTTTAGCTGCTGAATTATTATCAAATTTGGCAAAATGTAATAATAAAAAGATTAATGAATCATTTATAATTACTATCACTTAATATAAAAAATATTGATAAAAAATCAACAAAAAAATTTTAGCATACTGCAATAATTTTTGTATACTGTGGCAAAAAAATTTTTTTTGCATACTGTGGTAAAAAATTTGACAAAAAAATTGATACAGCAACAAAAAATTTGACAAAAAAAATTGATACTATAGCAATTTTTTTCTCTCACTATTAAGATTCACATTCACGTGACCTTTTGAACTAGGCAAAATAACATGAATGTTACGTCACGCATTAGTTACGCCGTATGGTAGTATATTACAATAACGAGCTAGAATAACAAGATTACTTATGCACGCGGAACCTTTTCCAAATAATATACCCGCTTATCAAAAGGGGCAAACCGAAGAATCATCTCAACTAGTACATAATAATGAAGTTGTAGAGAGTGTTACTTTGACGTGTGAGGCTTTTTCCGTTGTTTCAGAAAACACGAATATGGAAGTTGCAATTACGCGACTGCCTCGCAAGGAGTGGCGTAAATTCAAAAAAAAACAACGCAAAAAGATGGCGAGAATAGAATCCGCAAAATTAAGGGAACAACAGGAATTTGATCGAGGTACTTAATTCTATGGAATTTCTAGATAGTTCATTGTACTGATTACTTCCTATATTACCTTTTGTAAGACACTAAGGAAATCAATGAAACTGATGAAGCAGAAGAGAGAAAAAGGTTATTTATTTTAAGGTTAATAGAAATATAATTACATAATTTATTAAGCTATTATCAAATCAATATACCTAGAAATGCAGAAAGAATCTTATGGGAGGTTCGTGAAAGGCAAATTGATCAAGCGAATGCTGAAAAAAGAAAAAAACAAGATGAAGAGGAGAGAAGAAAAAAAATAATTCAGGTAGAACACCTGATTTAAATGTATCTTAATTGATCTTCAATGAAAAATTAACACTTTTGATCTTACAGGAAAATTGGGAAAAAACAGTCAAGAACATACGAACACAAAAAATTCCTAAAGCTAATCTCACGTTTAATGAGATCTCAGAAGGTCAATCGAACACACTGGTATGGGATAAATAGTTTTTCGATTTGACATTTTTGACAAATCTCCTCACTCATTACAATCTATAGGGTACTTCAATACCATATTCAACTATATCTTCTCATGAGGAGTTGACGACGAAGTCAGATTACGGAACCGAGAAAGTAGCGTATCCTACTATATGCTGACGTTATTTTGAATAGAAACGTTAAAAACATCTATACGATAGAAATTAGAACTTTTTATTTTTATTTTTATTTTTGACAACACATAATCCCTGTTTTCATATCAGGACCAAGTCAATTGTCCATTTTATCTTAAAACAGGGGCATGTCGATTTGGTGACTCATGTGGTCGGCATCATTCATATCCCGATAAAAGTGCTACCATTCTGATTAAGAATATGTACGAAGGCATGCCAGTTCAATTGGCAGACGAAGATAATGATGACAATTTGGAGGTACGTTTCTATGTTAATATCTTTAAAAAAGACGCGATTGTCTTTTCGTATACGCAAGGAAACTGTAATGATAGGGAATTTCACAATTAAAGACGATATATATACAGCCGTTTAACGGTCGACAACAACCATGCCTGCTTTCTTGTATCTTTCTTCCTATATGGTTTTTTTTTTTGTCGAAGATATATCCTCAAAAATTTAGATCCATAATTATATGCATTAAATTTTACAAGAAGTCCTTGACATACATTATGGGAAAACAATTCTATTCGGGATGAATTTTTTTTATTTGATCTTTATTTGATTTTTAGTTTGACGAAATAGAAGCTGAACGTCACTATAATGAGTTTTTTGAGGACGTGCATTCTGAATTTAGCCAATACGGAACTATTATACAATTTAAGGTAACTTAATAATATAATGTATTAATTGTTTATCCAAGCTAATTTGATAATGTGTATTATTACATTTTTTAAAAAATTAGGTTTGCAATAATTTCCAGATACATCTACGTGGTAATGTGTACATCCAATATTCAAGGGTTGAAGAAGCCGAGAGAGCTATGAACGCTACCAGAGGACGATGGTACGCTGGAAAACAACTGGTTTGTGAATACTGTCCGGTCACAAAATGGAAGTCTGCCATATGCGGTGAGCTGAAAATCTAAATAAAAAAACTCTAGAAATGGTAAATATTATATGAACTTATTTCGAATTATATATTGATTGAAGGATATTATGAAAGAAATAAGTGCCCGAAGGGGATTCAGTGCAACTTCCTGCATGTCTATAAAAACCCAGGAAATTTATATGCCGAAGCTGACAAAGACCTAGAATATTTTCCGAAGAAACCTTCCGGTTTGAAAATTATTAATAATATGTAGTCAACATTTTAATTTTTTAGTGACATAGATTCTATAATAGATATTTCCGAAAAAAAGCATCAAATTGTTACGCCGATAGATAATAGATCAAAAAACATATCCTCGGATTCTTCTAGCACTATAAAACGTGCACGATCATCTAGTCGTGATAAGAATCATTCCAACCATCCGTCTGATCAGGATAAAAGTCGAACGCGTATTCATTATAAAGGACGCTCTCAGAGATCCACATCCAAACTTAATGGCGAAGAACATAGGCATCGTGACCGATCGAAATTGCGGTCAAGCTCTCATTCTCGATCCCCTAGGCGACATGAAAAAGACCGTCGCGGACAAAATCGCATTCGCAAACATTCGAGTAAGAATCGCAAACACGAATGAGGTGCAAATATAACTTATCAAGGATTTTTTCATAATTTTGACGAATTACGTTAATAAAAGGAAAGATGCTTAATGTATATGTCAATACAAAAACGAAACATGTTCAAAAGTGATAACTAACTGAAAGTTGAAATCTGAGTATAGCATATTTAATTCCAAAGTTTATTCATATATTAATATGCATACTGTTATCATATATATGAAAGTCTTTGAATTTCGGTTTTACTTTATTAAATCCGTACAAACAACATGCAAACATAGAAAGAGATTATTTGTAACCGGCGATTAATATCCGCACGTAATTAAGTACATGTCCTTTTTTTTTTTTTTTGCAATAACCAATGCATTTATATATCAATAGACGATTTAATACATGTAGGATTTAAGTTATATTAAATCTTTTATCAACAAACTTGTTTTAAGTTTGATTATAAAATCAATATAGTATTCCATAAGTACTTTTGATAAATATCTTTTTAATAATTCATATTATTGCTAGTTAATTGTTAATTAATAATTTTTATGCCACTAAACAAAATAAGAAATTATATAAAAAAAATAAAATTTTAATATTCTAGATCTAGTATTTCTTGAAAACTTTTTTAATAAATTGATATTTCTATAGAAATATATTTATTTTTTAATTATTAAAAAAACTTATTTTTTTTTTTTACCTACAATTATGCTATTATATATAGTATGTCTTTATTGAGATATTGAATAAATATTTATTAGATTATAAACTTTTTATATAATGATTAACTTAACATTATATATTATTAGTTACTAATTGAAAAAAAATTATTTAATATATTGTCACTTATATATTATTTATCAAAAAGCAAATAATTTATTAATTTAATAATATAATTTCTTTAATAAACTTTTTTTGCTGATTTTTTGATCACATATAAAAAAGATATTTACAAGAAATTTTATATTTTTTTGTTAATAAAGTTTTAACATTATCTTTAAATCAATTTGAAGTTTTATTTCAAGAGTTATTTCTATATTTCTCCCTTGTTTATATTTGTTTTCAAGTAAAAACTTGACTTTTAGTAATCTAAAAAAGTCAAAAAACACCTTTTCTACTTATGGTAAGAAAGTACTATAAAAAAAAAAAACCAATGGTATAGTACTTAAAATCTTTTGAAATATATCTATAAAGAATTTTTGTAGTAAAAAATAACAAATATTATCAAAATGTTTATTCATCATGGGTTTTTTTTTTTATAATCATTTATATTTTAAATTTCTGAAAAATTTGATCTATTTCAATTTAATCCTGAATTTTGAATAATAAAATCTATTACAAAATATAATTAGTAAATATGAAACATACTATTTGCTAAATATAAATAAGCTCTTATTAATTATTTTACATTTTCTAATAATAGCATTAGTAATAGAAAAAGTTGATTGATATTTTACTTTTTTAATTAAATTAACCTACAAATCAAGTTCTATAAAGATAAACAACAAGTTCCCAAGTAAGAAAAAAGTTGCTATTCGTTTAACTAAAGTCTTTCTCTTTTATTATCTTATTCAAACAAAGTTTAGAATCAAGATTTTTCTTTTATTCTAGTTAAACAATAAAATTAAATAGTTTTTAGATTATATTAAGTTTCAATATTTTGATTATAATTAAAAATATATTTCTTCAAAAATTGTTAAGGAATATTGTAATTAATAAAAATTTCTATTTATCTATAATATTCTTTCATTATTATAAGACAAAAAGATTGTTGTAAATCTAATTTTTTAAATAATAGAAAATATTTATTAATAAAATTTCTTTAATTTGACATGATTATTAGATGATATCATATTGAAATAATATGATTCAATTCTTACTAGATTATATAAAAACTTAAAATCTATTATAAGTTGTCTATTTATCATAGATGAATACAAAATTATTATCTAAAGAAGATTAAAACCAAGTATGATACTAGAAATAAAGAATTTTACTAAATATATAATAAGTTTTTTCAAATAGTATATGAAAAGAAAATCAAGATTAAGAATAGATAAGTCCTTTAAATAGTCAAAAAAAGAAAGAATATCCCAATTAGGTATTTCTTATTAAAAGAGATCTTAAGAAGCAAGTCTTTGGAAAAGGCTGAAGAATTTTATTTTTATTTATTTTTTTTTATTTTATTTTTATTTTTATTTTTTTTTAAATCCATGGTTAGACCAGCATTATATGTTTATTAATATTGAAGAAAACTAATAAAGATATATTGGACAATTATATTATAGTCAAACTAAATCTTATATTGCTCAGTTGTCAATAGTTTTTAATTCTCAAATGAGCTTAAGCCTTTAAGTGTAACCTTGGAAACAATATTTTGCTCTAGAATAAGTTTTGAATAAAGATCTTCCTAACTTATTCATCATTGCCAATAGGTTGTCACTATCTATTATCCTTTAAGAAACTGATTTTAAGAAACCACAATAGGGAAAAGGAAAAAGAAAAAGAATATCTAAAAATACATAAATGTGTTTATATAAAAAAAAAAAGAAAAAAGAAAAATAAAAGTGCTTTATGTCCTCCAAAGAACCTCTACTAGAAACCTCCTCTCATTAGGAATCAACTTTTTTGAGATATTCCTTTTCTTTCTGACTATCTGAGAAACTTATTCATTTGTGATCTTGATTATTTTCTTGTATCTATTTGAGGTACTTATATCCTACTCAGATCTAGTGTCTTGCTTGTCGCTTTCTTTCTTTCGATATTGATTTTTTATTTACTTGTGCAGATCTTAATGACTTATAGTAAATTCCAGGTTCTTATATAACCTTTCAATTATATTGTATAACTACTAATATCTTTTAGCAGCCATGCCTAGTTAAAGAAATTTTATTGTTGAGTATCTTCCATTGCTTAAAAAGTTAGATTTCCTAACAATCTTTTTGTCTTGTAATAGTGAAAGGGTCTTGCAGAGTATGGGGATCCTCATCAATTATAATATTATTATATAATGTTTGAAAAAATACATTCTTAATCCTAGAGAAGGGTTGTGACTTACAGTTTTCTGCTTTTCAGTCTTATTGTTTAATCGGGATAAGGAAATTATCTTTTTTATATACTTTATCTGATCAGGATGATAAGAAGTTGAGGACCTCAGCTTGAACAAATAATCATATTTTTACCACCTAGGAAATTTAGTATCAATTCTAATGGCCTCATGATTTTTTTGTTTCAGCTACACTTCATTTGAATAAGTAAAAAATTCACATCAATAGATTCTCTTTCTTTCATCAATGACATCATTGGAACATATAAAGTGATTAGTAAAGACTTGTTTATATTTAGCTACTAATGTGTTTCATGTCCATCAATTATATTTTGTAATGAATTGTATCACCTAAAATTTAAGGTCAAACTGAGTTAAGCAAAATTCCTCAAAAAATCAAAAAAATTTTGGGCAAATATAAAAGGGAAGATATAGTGAGCAAACATCTTGAAATATGACTTACTTGCTCCTATGCTTATATCAATTTAATTCTAAATTTTAAAATACTGATTATATAAAATATATTGATAATAAAATATAAACAAGCTTTTACTAATTACATTATATACTGTACTTTAATAACATTATTGATAATGAAAAAAGTTAATTAATATTTCATTTTTATTCTATTCATTCAATTGGATTAGTCTATATATCAAGTTTTATAAAGTTATTAAAATATAAATAAAAGTTTTTAAAATAAACAAAAGTAAGAAAAATCCTTTTTACTAATATCTTTTTTTTAAAAAATATTTTTTATAATAAAAAGCAAGACATATCAAACTTAACTTGGCAATACTAACAAGAAAACAATAACTATACAATTCTTCTCAAAAAATATATACAAAGTTTAACAAACAAATCAATAAATAGAAAAGTGTATACTAAAAAAAAACTCTTTCCGCTGATCCTCTGACCACATACAAAAAAAGATGTTTGCAAGAAGTTTTATATTTCTTTGCTAATAAAGTCTTTACACTTTCATTAAAACAACCTGAAGCTTGTCTTCATGTATCTCTCTTACCTTCCCTTACTTGTTTATAAACTCCTTTGAATAAAAACTTGAGCCTCTAGTGACCTGAAAAGACTTAAGTACGCACTTTCTCTACTAAGGGCAAGAATGTTCTAGGAAGTAAAAGAACTGACAAGTGGAATGTCACCTTACAGAGCTAGAAGCGATAACAATAGAGATTTTGTTGACAGGGGAAGGCTTATTATTCACCTTCTCACATACTGTCTTATACCCTCTTAAAGTACCTACTATTTTTTACAGTTTTCTTGGGAAATTTTGCCTACCTCAATTTGACACTGAATTTTTGGTAGCACAATGTTACCTGGCGTCTGATTGGTTGGCACAAAACATGTTAATAATAGAATATAAACAAGTTTTTATTGGTCACCTTATGTATTCAGATGACATTATTGGTGATAGAAAGAGTTGATTGGTGCCCCACATCCACTCCACTCCTTCAATTGGTTTAACCTACTGATCAAGTACTATGAGGCCAATAAGATATAAGCAACAAGTTCTCAGGTGGTGAAAAAGCTACTATTTGTTCAAACTGAGGTCTTTCTCTTCTATCATTTCAGTTAGACAAAGTTCAAGACCAAGGTCTCCCTCTTATCCCGGTTAGGTAATAAGACTGAATGGTCTCTAGTCCATGCTAAGTTCCAACTCTTTGGTTACAGTTGAGAATGTATTTCTCCAGAAGTTGTTGAAAAATATCACAATCAATGAGAATCTCTATCACTCTTGTGAATCTCTCACCATTACAAGGCAAAAGGATTATTGGGAAATCTGGCCTTTTGGATAATGGAAGATGTATATCAGTAAAATTCTTTTAATTAGACATGACTGTTAGAAGGTATCATACTGAAATAACATGATCTAGACTCTACTAGGTCACATAAGAACCTGGGATCCATCATAAGTCATCTGTCTACTACAGGTAAATAAAAAATCACTGCCTAAAGAAGGTTGGAACTAAGTATGTCCTGGAAGTAAAGACTCTCACTAGGCAATAAATTTTCTTAGACAGTACATAAGAAGGAAATCAAGATCAAGAATGAATAAGTTCCTCAAATGGTCAAGAAAAGAAATAATATTCCAATCAGGCATTTCTTATTGAGAAGAGATCTTGAGAAGCAAGTCTTTGGAGGAAGCTGGAAATATTTTTTCAATTTTTATTCTTTTATTTTCTTGTGGTTTGCTTAGACATTTTTAGATATCCCTTCTTCCCTTTTTTCAACCCATCCTTTTGTAGTTTCTTGTATTCCAATGGCTTGATACGACATATAACAGTGACAACCTGCTAGCAATGATGTAGTGGACTAGGAGGGTTTTCACCTAAAGGCACTGTGGAGTGAAATATTGTCCCCAAGGCTAAACTTAGAGGCTTTTATACTTAAGACAAGTTAGTTAGATTAGAATAATAGTTTAGCTGTAGTATGTATTATGCTGCTCAAATAAAAATATATTTGTGTTTTCAATTAATTAATAAATTAACAATCTAGTTTGGCTACGGATACTCAAAAAAAAAAAAAAAAAGGAAAAAAAAAAAAGGATAATATATCTATTTTGTACATTCTCAAATAAGTATTATATACATCAACTATCATAATAAACTATTATATATATGTCTAACTATATTGATTATACTATATATGTATAAGTACTACTTCAATAGAAAACTATATAATTCTATCTTAATTATTCCCTACATATTTTTATTATATACTAGAGTAGGTAAATTATCAGATCATTGAATATAGTATCCTGGATTCAGTATTTTGATCCTTTGAAGTGGTTTATAGATTTTTCCTCTCATCAAGATCTCCATTCATATTTATAAATTATTTGATATTATTTACATAATAATATATAATTCATTAAATTATAATAATATAAATAACATATGATTATGAAAATAAATAAAAAAACTCTTTCCGCTGATCCTAAATTTCCTTAAAAAATTTCCTTTTTCGGTAATTTTCTTGGAAAACTCAGAAG
>CAJVPT010001612.1:0-20589 GCA_910592055.1 Acaulospora colombiana | reverse complement strand
TATTATAAAATATGGCAAAAAAAAACAGTAACAGCAATTAAAAAATGAAAAGAAATAAAAAAAATGAAGTATCGCAAGAGCAATTGCAACAAGATCCCTTGTTTTGTTAGCACTGAAAGAATTGATAAAAAAAATCAAGGCAGTAGCAGTATTGCAGAAAATTTAAATTATACTGGTATATTTTAATTTATAAGAAAATAGTCATGAATAGCAATAAATTATAAATATTAAAAATGTAAACTATTAATTAAATATTTATAAATAAAACCTAAAGATAGCAAGTAAACATTAAAAAAAATATCAGATTAACCAAATGGATATAGATCAAATAAAAATAAATTTGCTCAGATATGGATCAGATCAAATAAAAACTGATCTAATCAGATTCGAATCAGATTTACTTAAAATCTGATTCAATTTGCTTCATTGCGATCCTTAGCAAAAATAAAAAAATAGTAACAATTTTAAGAGATCATATAACAATAATAATAGAAATTCAATAAAAATCAGATTAATAACAATTAAAAAATATATTTATTTGTAATCAACTTGAATACTTAGTCAATATTTTTTAAAGAATATTATTAATTCAATAAATGGAAATAGATTTGGCAGCAATTAATCACCTTATAGTAACTAATCCAATAATTATAATAAATTATTGAAACTCTATACAGGATTTTGCTAAAGTAGTAAATCTTAGACCAGTATTTAAAAGATTAAAAAGGATCAGGAATTTTTTATATTTTCAAATCTATTTTATTAATATTTTTTCTACCTGAATAAACTAAACAAATCAACTTTAAAGCTGTAAATACTGTTATCTATCCAATTCATTTTTTAGGAATTAAATAGAGATGAAGAACTAGTGCAAGGAAATATCAAGTTAAACTTTTAATATAATATGCAAAAATTCTTAGTTTAGACAATAATAAATAAAGATATTTATTACTGGTGATTAGATTAAAAGAGATGATAATAATTTTGGGTTAAAGATAATTTTATTGTTTAATAAATATCCTAAGGAGTCTAGAAAGAATTTTCTTCTTTAAATGCATAATTGGATTATATAATATTTAAAAATATAAACTAAAATAAATAATAATTATTATTATTACTTATAGTTTCACTGAACTATTAAGTTATATTATTTTAAATAGAACTCAAGTATCCTTTGAAAATAAGTATATGAGATAAGACTATATTCTATAATATTTTATGCTAAGTTTGCTATAGCAAAATTGATTATTAACATCCTAAAAGTATTCTGAAAGATCTTTATTTTCAGGTGACAAGAATTGACACATTGATCTGAGGTATTGGAATCCTTCTAGGTACTAGGAAAATCATATAGCAAAATTTTATAGTCAATAATTTTTTTAACTAATCTACAAGTTTATTAAGTTAAGCATCAATTATGGATTGGAATTCAGCAACTATTATAGATATTTCCAAGAGTCATTTTTCTTGTTCTCATGATTTGCTCTATTCCTGTTTTAAAAAGGTAATAAATCTTGCTATAAGCTTGTTTGTAATATACAAATACTTAATTATACAAAAAACCATGTTGATAGAATTTATCACTTGATTCAATAATTCTAAAAAATAAACTTGTACCAATGTTATTTATCAATTTTTGATTCTTATTGCCTTTTGTAATATTTATATTTAATTATAACTTGTATTTTCAAAAATTGTATCATACAGGGTGTCAAGAAAATAATTGAACTCTTTTTTTATTTAAATTTATTGATATTTATTTATAATTAATATAATTTATTTTATTTAAAAACTTAAGACCTATATTTTATTATAAAAAAAATAGTATATATTTAATAGTTAATTCGGTCACCATTGTTATCGATTATCACTTGGTACTATTTAGGCATAGATCTGATCAGGTTGATCAATGTATCACTGGTGATTTTTTCCCACTCATCACTCAAATATGCTTACAAATTGTCAATATTTTCAGGCATTCATCTTTATATATTATGTTTGATAATATTCCATAGATTTTCTAGCAGATTGAGCTCTGGGCTATTGGATGGCCAATCTATAATCTCAGGAAAGTTTTTGTTGCGAATTTTTGTGACATTACTGGTATGCTTTGAATTGCTGTTTTGCTGAAATCTCCATCTATGACTGAGCATTCTTTTCATTTCAGATAAGCGATCTTGTAGAATTTTAATATAAAATTTGCCTGTCATAATTTTACTAAAGCAAAATAAGCTAGTTTTCCCTCTTATACAAAATCTACCTTAAGAAAAATTTTTTTTCAGTTTTTAGAAATACATCAAATAAGCTTAGAACTCTTGTACCATTTATCAACCTTATTTCTAAGCAAGCCGAATGCCATTTCATCTGAAAATATAGTTCTTTCGCAGTTATCATTCAAGTGTTTCTTAGCCTATTTGACATGTTTTTCTTTATGCTTTTCTATAAGCATTGATGTACCAATAGGCACAGCATGCTTATAACCAAGTTTCTTTAAACATGCCCTGATAGTCGTATATGAAATGTTTTTTCTATATGCAAATAATTTAATAGCCAAGGTACGCAAAGAAATGGAACAATTCTCGTAAATATATGCTCAAGTTGCGCAGATTTACAGCTCCGATCTTTTTAGAGTGGCTATTGCACATCTTATGAGAAACATCGCTGGTTTTTTTATTTTTTTAAAATTATAGTTTATTGTTGATAGTGGGATACTAGTGGCTTTATAGAGTTTCATAGGGAATCATACACCTTTATGCAAAAATATAGGATTGTGTCATTGCAAAGTTAGCGATTTTACTACCATATTTAAATGGAAACAAACAAAGATTTTACTTACCATAAATAAAGATTGTATGCCTTAAAGGTTGAATATAATCATGTTAATTTGTTAGCCCCTTGACCTAAACAAATAAAGTTGGTATATGGATTATAAGTTTATTTAACAAGAGTTTAATTATTTTCTTGACACCTTGTATCTGTATGTAGTAGAATTATATTCATATTTTTAGAAGTTGTTTCAAGATCATCTATAATTTGAACAATAATAGTATTTATTTTAATATTTTTTGTACATTTTTAAGGTCTTGAAATAGTTTTAATGAGGCATAAAAAAACCCCTTATTTATTTATATTTGTCAAAACATTTTTGTTTGATCTTTGTATATTTATGTAATATATTTAAGGATCATATCATTCACATTTTTGAAATAATATATCTTATCTATCATCAGCAATATCTATTATGCCAAGAGTTCACAAGCAAAAATATATTTTTATTAACTTTTTCATTTAGAAGAACTAGAAGTTTTCATCTCATTAACAATTGAGAAAAATCTTGCTCTTAAAGAGAAAATAAAAAACTTGTGCTGACGGTTGGATAAACTTTAAGAAACTACTTTTATAACAAGTATAAAAACCTTTTAACAAACCTTCAGGACATGGCTGGTCATTATTACCACCTCTTACATATGGATCTAGAGAGAGAAAATAATTATTTTTGTCAATGAATTTATTTATAAGAACAACTTCACCAGTTGTAAGATATGAAAGTTTCTTTTTTGCTCAACAAATTTTTTTCTTATATGTCCTTCTAAATCTGTTTCTTCATGGTGTTTGATTACTAAAACCATGTAGTAGCAATTAGAATAATGATGCAGTTTGCATTCTGGGCCATTATTATTTTATTACTTTTTTTTTTCTATTTTCTTAAATATTTAATTCTTTTAGATCTTTTTTTTGGGTGGTTCAAATAGTTTCTATAGACTAAATGATAATTCTGATAATTGATAGTTTTAAAAACAATTATGGTTCCCATCCTTCTTGGTTATAATACTTCTTTAAAAAATAGATATTAATAGATAGTCAGTACTTTTCCATCCAAATTTCTCAACTGATAGATACCATTAGATGAATATTGTAAATATAATAAGGCTCTTTCCATTTTTATTTTAATTTTTCTATAAAATAACTCTTGTGCAATATCATATATTAATATTTTATCACTTATTTTGAATATTGATGTTAGTTTTTTTTTTAATTATGATACTCTTTTAGTTTTTATTGGTTCCTGTAAATATTTTGCTTGATAGCTTCTCTTTTTGTGATAATTCTTTTATTAGAGTAAACAATTATAATAATATATTTTTTATTATTTCATTCATTTCTCATCTAATACACAAGAGTATTAGGACAATCTTATTAAAGAAATGCATAGACTGCATAGTAAATAAGAAAAACATTCTACTAGGGAGTGCATTTTCATGCAAATAGCATGTTACATACATCTGTATATTTATAGAACTTGATTATCAATAGACTGGAGTAGATTATAAGGTATTGGGATTACTTACACAAATTTAAGAATTGTGATCAGGAAATCCTTTAAAATTAGATCCTAAATAGTAGTTCTAATAATTTTTGCATAAATATAATAATCTTTTTTAATGCAAACTGGTAGACAGTGAAACTTATATAATTGTTGAGGTGGTACAATAATCTATATTCCTCTATTTAATATGATGATTTTACTTGATTTGTTAAGTATTCCTTATATTTTTTTTCTCATTATCTCAAAGAAACTAGAGCTATTAAAGTATAGAGACTTATTAGGAAGAATGGATCCTTTGTAAACAACTGTCATTACTCTCCAGGAAAGGATCAAGTATTTGGAAAGGCAAATACATCATGATGAATGGTCTCAAGTTGATCTTTAAAAAGAAATCCATCAGTTTAAGGAAGAGGTAAAATAGTTGTTTTTCAAGTTTCACTTCAATTATAGTCTGGGAGTTAGAGTTGAAAAATCAGGACTTGCAACAAAGAATAATTGGACTTAGTATTCTATTGGTTCAGTTGAATGCTTCTATTTCTACTTCTTTGAATAGAATCTTTTTCTTACTTAAGCTTTGAGATTTTTGTTTCCCTTTTTCATATTTTTACTTTTTCACTTATAAATACTTCATTATATAATTATATAGGAATCACTAAGAGTCTTGGGTTGGCTTTAATAGTAGTAAGAGGTCAGAGGTCATCACTATTACATTGTATATTCCTTCTTATAGTTTTTAATATATATAATAGTTTTTTATTTTTTATAGTCAATATATGCTTTTAGCAAGGTCAAGTTGAGAGATAGCCAGAACTTTTCTATTTATAGTTCTAAGTTTAAAGGATCTATTTTCAAAGTTATTATAAACAAAGTAAGATTCTTTTTATTTTAGTTTGAGTTTTTCAATAAAGTGTTTGACCCTAGTAGCATTATAGACTAGTACTATATTATTACTTTTGAAGTTCCTTGATTTTTCAACTTTAAGTCAAATCTTTCTTTTTGTTTCCTGAGCTTTTGAAAAATTTTCTTGAGCAGTTTTTTGAGCAGTGGGCAAAATTACAGTCAGTTGGTAGAGATAGGTAAGATATTTTCTTCCACCACTTCATTTATTTCCATATAGAACATTTGATAATTGTGATTATAAATCAGATAGAAGGGAATAAATTTGGTAAAAACTTGTTTTAATATAAAATAGATAATATTGGCACAATAAATTCATTCCAATTCTCTTTTTATTCAATTATTTTTGCTAGATTCAAATAGAGTTCTATTGGAGTACTTCATTAGTTTATTTTTTATGTGTGATATATAGTTGAACAAAGATATCATTTGAAAATTTTTCAATAAAACTACAATTTTGATTTTTAAAATATGTTTCATAATCAGAAAGTATATGTTTGAACATCCATATCTATAAATAATAACTTGATAAATAAACTTTATAATACTATTCTATAACATGAAACATTGCTTTAACTTTAGGCTATTTGGTAAAGTAGTTAGTTGTAATAATGATATATTTGTTATTCTTGCTTGTAATTAAAAGATATTCCAAAATATCAATATCTATTTTGAAAATGAAGTCATCAACAGTGATTGGGTATAAGGGTTATAAGTTTTGAATATTTTATCATCGATATTGGTCATAGGTATTGACATAATGTTTTACATTCTTAAATATTTGAGACGAGTAATATTGATCACATAGTTTTTCAAAGATCTTGTTCACACCAGGATGAAATCTAATAGGATGGTGATTACAATAAATTGAATTAGATTAGATTTTAACTAGATTTGATTTGATCTGATTTTTATAAATAAGAATTAAATATAGATCTAGGATTCTCTGACCACACACAAAAAAGATGTTTGCAAGAAGTTTTAATACTTCTATGCTAATAAAGTCTTACTACTTTCTTTAAATCAACCTAAAGAGTTCTTTTACAACTCTTTTACCATCTCTTCTCTCTTGTTTACAATCTCCTTTGAACAAACTGAACTCTTGTGGCTTGAAAAGTTCAGCTCCCACCTTTACTACCTATGGCAAGAAAGTTTTTAAAGGGAAAAAGATCAACAGTGAAGTATCTTCCACCTCTCAGTTATGGTAGAGATAACAGAGGTTTAAAACCAGACAAAGAATTCAATTTTTTTTACCCTTTGATTAGTGTTGTGGTCTCTCAAAGCCACCTTTTTCACAGTTTTCTGGGGAATTTTGCCTACCCCAGCTTGACCCTGAAATTTCAGGTAGCACAGATCTCATCAACTCTGATTGGTCAATGCAAATACGTTGGACAAGATTGATAAACAAGCTCCTATTGGCCACCTCATGTATCTGAATGCATTTTTTTAGCTCCATAAGAACCTGGGATCCATCATAAGTCATTTTGTCTGATGCAGGTGGATACAGGACATGACATTAACATATCATTAAATACAAGAAAGAGTTTATCCAACCATGGTAAAGATCACAAGATGCTAGATCATTTCCTTTTAAAGATCAAAAGCCACCTATTCCTGATTGTATGTCAGGTAGGTTTCTAACCTCTACTGCCCGAAAAGTCTAAATCAGAGAAAGCAGGAAACTACTTAGGATACTTAGTGGTAAAGCTCATGTGCAAAGTAACCCAAGAAGTTTTCGTCCTATCTTCAAAAAATCCTGAGCTGGAAGACTGAAAGGTTAACATCACTACACTAATCAAAACTCAAGTCCAAAAATGTTAGCAGTGACGTGCAAGCTGGCCAGAATGTCTGGAAGATTCTTGTTGATCGTTAGTACCAATGACTACCAGCAGGATATGTCGATCGCAAGGCTAGGTGCTGTTCATTATATAAGGAATTAATTCTGAAATAAGAGGCATAGATGGGTAAGTATACCCATATTTAGATAGAAATGGGTTTAATTGACAATATACTGGAAAACCAATCATGTGGATACCAATATACTACCTGGGCCTTCTTGGGTACTCCCTCCCTATAAGCCTTAAAACTGTACAGTCTTCTATTTGGCCTCCACTTTATTTCTGTAAAAGACTCAGTAGAAGTCTTCCCTTAGATCTTTCCATAAGGGGAATTGAACAAGACAGGCATATATCAAGAAACAAAACTGATACATTTCTCATTACTGTCTATTTTTTCTTTTATTTCTTTATTTTTATTTATAATACCAGTATGCTCTAGGGATGTTGATTTTTCTTTGGAAAAAGAAAGGGCAATAAGCCTCGAAGTAGCTTTAGAATATCTTTAGCTTATTAATATCTTTATCTTCCCTGAATATACATCCATGTATTCGCACTTGGTGCAATATAAATTTGTAATTTGAGATTCAATAAAGTTAGGCATGAGCCCATTAAATAAAATAAAAAAAAAAAAAAAAAAAAAAAAAAAAAAAAAAATTAAATATAGATCTAATTTATTTTAAACTAATCCAATCTAATTTGAAACTATAATAGTTTGATTTGATCTGATTTAAATTTGAATCTGATTTGATTCAATTTAATACAAAAACAATTTGAAACCGATTTGATACATTTTGAGCCTGTTTTAAAGCATGTTCAACTATAACTGTTTTTATTTAACTAAATTAAATTAAATATGTTTAAATTAACTTAACTTTATTTTAATAAAAAAAAATTTAACTAGTATATAGTAGCTCACAAAAGTCTTGCACCATCAAAAATTTAAGTCAAATCCGATTAATCATAATAATTAGTATTTAAAAGTAACCAATCAAAATCAAAATTGATAATCTATAAAATAGTATTTTTTTTTATTTTTAATTATGTTCTTGATTTTTTAAAAATCAAATCTATTAAAACATGATTATCAGATCATTTTAGAAATATAAAATTAACAAGGTAATATAAACTGGATTCAAATTTTTTTACAAAGATTGAAATCAAATTATAATATTCAATTTTATAAAAGTATTAAAAGCTAAAGTATTATATTTATAAAGATGAAGATAGATGAAAAAAATAAATATGTATGTATATAAATAAAATATTTTATTATATATACAAAATAATTATTAAATATTTATTTAAAGATCATAGAAGCTATTAAAGAATTTCAGAAAACTGTAATATTTAATATATCTCATATCCAAAGATATGTTATAACAAGTATAATGGAGATAAAAGTAAATGTAATAAAAAATATCAGAAATTCAAAAATCATCAACTAATACATTATTGACTATAATTACAAATCCGTTAATTGAATCTTCTCATCAAATATTTAACTATATATATGTATTTTATAAAAATCATAGACACTGAATTCAAAATTGTTCATCGGTTCTCTCTAAATATTGAAATTATTGTTATTGATATTGGATAATAGAAAATCATTTGATAAAAAATTGTATATTAAAACAACAAAAGCTTTTATAGATATTAAAGATATAATTATTAATTTTTTATTTATAATGTTTAATAATAATAATAATAATGATAATTTTTATTAAAGAATATATAATAATCTCAAAGAATTGATAGGATTCAAAAAAAATTGAAGACATGTTATTTTTTTTTTAGTAGAACCAATATATATATATATAATTTTTGAAAAAATCAAAAATTATTATTTTTTTTTTTTCGGTGAGAACCAAAAATTATTATTATTTTTTTTTTTTTTTGATGGAAGGGTCAAAAATTATCTTTTTTTTTTTTTTTTTTGGTAGAAGGACCAAAAATTATTTTTTTTTCTTTGGAATGAAAGCCAAAAATTGTCTTTTTTTAGTGTGAGGGTTAAAAATTATTATTTTTTTTTTTAATGGAAGAGCTAAATTAATTTTTTTTGGTGGGAGGATCAAATTAATTCTTTGATAAATTAAAGAATTTTATAAATAAAGAATTATTATTTAATATAAATCAAATTTGATTTTCATTTTATGTAATACAATTATTAATTATATAATAAAAATATTAAAAATATGTACAAAAAAATTTTTTTTTTAAAAATTTTAAAATCGTAAAAAATTTCCTTATTAGTCAAAAACACAAAAAATTTATTTCTAACTACAAAGTAGTATCTCCAAGATAACTTTTACAAGGCAACTAAGAAGTCTAGAAAGACAGACAATACCAAAGTATAATATTGACAGAATCAATAAGAACAATGGCAGGATCCTAAAGGCCAAAGCAGCAATACTAACCACACAACTCAAACACATTCCCCTTGGAACAGAACAGTATTTAAGAAAAAAATAGTGGATAAAGGTAAGAGTTAAGAGGATATGACCGAACAGCCAAAAGAAATGGAAATAGAGACAAAAGAACAAATTATAGAAAAGGATAAGGAAATAAGAGAACATTCATAAGACAACACATCAACAGATTTAACAATCTAAAACTTTCCCCTTAATATTTCAGTAATATAAATATCAATACCCATAACAATAGAATATACAAAACCAATAGCAACACTCAGAGCTATACAAACATCCTTAAGTATGGATGCAACCCAAAGTTAACCAAAAGAAAGTAAATATTTGAAGAATCCTGATCTCAATACAAGAGGACATCAAGGAAATAAAAAGTCTTTCAAGACCTAAATGAGAAAGTAGATGCCTTAAAGTAAGAATGTGTCAACAGATATTTTGAAATAATAGATGAATTAATGGAAGAACCAACAGCAGAAACTAATTCAAGAATCCAAAATATCAAGAAAACTCAAAAAGTATACTAGAAACAACTCAATAAAATAAGCACAATGATAAAAGAAGCAATCAACCTTTTCAAGCTCTCACAACAGATAGGTTTGTATGGCTATAACCTTAATCAATAACATAACAGTCAATAATTCAATAAACTTTTTAGGAGAAAGTAACAGAACTAATAATATAATATTAACTATTCAACTTTTAAATAAATAAGCACCACAAAATAACAACCATATTCAAACTAAAGAAACTATTCACACAGAAAAAAAGCGAAGAACCAAATATTCAATTTGGACAATTGTAATATATAACATAAAAGGAATGGTAGAGAAGAACAAATGCAAACTATAGACAGAATACTGTGCAAAAAAACAATAGGAAATCATTATCAACATTGAAACCAATAGAGATACTATATATATCAGCTCAAATATTGAAAGCAATAAGAATATCAGTTAATAATATCAGTAGATCTCAAATAAAATATTAGACATGAAGTATGTATAGCAATACATAAAGATATTACAATCAGAATTTTCAGGAAACAAGTAATAACAGAAAGAGCCATAGCAGTAGATATGACCTTTCTAGGAAAACATAAAATAAGAGTGATGGGAATATATCTTTCACCAGGAAACAATAAAAAAAAAAAAAAATAAGAATATAACATAGCCTTTAGCAATGGATGAAACAAGTGATATAGACAGGAATGTATATAATTATAGGAGAAGACTTCAATTTCACATTGAATTCTGTTATTGACAAGTTGTGCAAGTCAAAGAAAATGAATAACCACCAACTAGAATCAAAGTTCCTGGAATGGCTAGTTATATAGAACTTCAAAGGTATTTTCAGACAACATAACCTATCACAAATAGAATATATGTGGAGCAATAGAAGAGAAGCACACAGCAGAATTGACCAATTCTAGTACTACCTACAAAGTACTTGACAATTAAGGAGCTCACAAATAATAGACCACCCTGATCTTCTGCATAAGAGTGATCATGGGATAATAACTGCTAAAATAGAGACATGGGAATTAAACCAGTACAAATTTCAAAAAATTCACAGACACAATTATCTTTATAATTGACACAAAATGAATAACAAGTAATGGAAAAAATTCAGGAACACAATTGAATAGGAAATATAGAGAAGAGACAAATAACAATAAAATAAGATAGACAACCTTTGGTACAGCTTCAAGTAATCGATTCTACTAGCTGCAAACAAACATATAAAAAAAATTGAAGCCTTAGAAAAGATATAGAAATATAGAAAGACCCCCAACAATTTATAGAAAAATTATCAACATTCAAAGACTATTGAAAATGCTGCAAAAATATATAGATGTATCAAATGAGCAGACCAAGCAACTGATCAAAAAACAACTTTTCAAAGTTTGAGAGAACTTTTCAGAACTAGCTTCAGAGCTAGAAAAATAGCAAGTGCAGAATCTACAAAAATATTAAATCCACTAGAAAGAAGTCTGCAGGGAATATATAATACAATACAAAATAGTAGCTAAAATTATAACTAGATTCAAGCAAAACAAGGAAATACAACAATACATAAGAAAAAGACAACTTTGGCTGCAAAATAACAAAAAAATGTTAATAAATAGCATTCTGGAGAGACCCAACAGTTAATTAAATCTGGTAATTTTTTGGCTTGATTGAGGCCTCTGACATTTAGAACTGATATTGTTGAAAGAGATTTTTGATATTGTTATCTTTTTTCTTTTGTGAGGTATAGGTGTTGTATGGGAGTATCGAAGGAATAACCAAGGTTTGAGTCTAGTTCACTGTTTATATCAGTAGAGATTTGATATCAGGGCTATATCGGGTTCTGGTAGCTCTGTTTCTACAATGAAGTTTTGGGGGAGTTTGTTGAAATAGAAATATTGTTTGAGAATAGAAATATTTATCAGTAAATTGATATCATCATTAATAGATAATTGAAGGTTTATGTCTTTTTTTTTTAGGTATTCTGAGGCTTCTTCAACTGTGGATAGATCAGGTAACAAAGGGGTGATTCACTTTTGGAGAATGGAACCATAATAAAGTGTTTTGAGGGTTTGAATAGTTTCTTGGAACTTCAGATTTTCTCTATGTAATACTTGTTAAGTAATATTTAGTTTGTCTGCTATTTTGCTAAAGTCCTTTGGCATCATTAGATGATAGTTTGAGTTAATAATGGATCTATTTACTCAGTGGCAAGAGGAAGTCTGAACTTATATCTGGGATAAAGTTGTTGAAGCAACCTTGACACCAGCTTTTGGTCTTTTATAGGGAGGCTCATTCCGGTGTTTTCACTATGCCAGTGGAGCTGGGAAAGGGGAGTTTCTGGATAAAATAATCATTAAGAAGGAATCTAATCACGAAGTTGTTGTCTTGTAGTTCTTTGATTGCTGTTTTTATAATGTTAAGTTTATTGGTAATTACAAACATCATTGCTAGGTCTTGTGGTATATTTGGTAGGTATCAGGTAATGACTTTTTGGATAAAGGCAGGTCAAAATAGCTCTTAGAGTATTTGTTGGAAACATAGAAGCTATTACAAAGCTCTCTGAGTATTAAACCCAAGGATTTGAGTTGCTTTCATTTTTTGATGGAAAAAACTTCGTGCCATTTTTCTGGAAGTTTATCTGATAATTAGAAATTTCAGGAAGTTTTACAAAGTAGTTGGGAGGCAGGTCAAAGTTGTAGAAACTTCTTAGGGCATTCGCTATAAGGCCTGTTTGACTTGGAAATTGGATTGATAGGACATGTAAAAGTTTGATTTTTATTTTTGTTGGGACTTCACTTGGATATTCTGGTAAGTTTGAAAGATTGTTTTTAATTATTTTTTCCATTGCTTGCAGGAGTTTTTATAATTTACTTTTTCTTTTGTTGGATTCATAAAAAAGTTGAACCTGTATTCTAGAAGTTCAACTACTTGCCAAAATTTGAATGCGGAGAAGTCGTGCATCCGGAGAAATGTTGCTAAAATGAATATATTTAGGAGGGTTTGGATTTTCTTTTTTGTCATTCGGTTAATATATCCAATATTGTGCTTTTTCATATAGTTGTTATAAAATTTTTTTTCAATAGTTTCGTATTCCACTTGATGTTTTTCCTTGATAACTTCAGTTTTTGCGAAGGATCTGAAAAAGGCCTTATCTCGATGCTTGATCTTTGTTAGGATGGCTTTGATTGTAATTGCTAAGGAAATCCGGGAATAAGTTTTGAGTTTTATAAACAGTAATACTATGGTTTCTGAGTTTTTTTCACAAGATATGATGCTATTATAGGATTCTTTGATAGCTTCTTGTTTTGTTATAGTTAGGCTTTCTTGAGCTGAAAGACTTTTTTCTGTAGGCTGGGCCTCTTGTAACTATGTACCTGCGGCAATAGGAGGCAAATTATCCTTGAAAACTTGTTGGATTTTTTTACTGTCTACTTGGTCTGCCCATAATTGGATATTAATCACATTATCAGGGAGGTTCCTTGTATCATTTGTGTAATGCTAATCTATTTCTATCTCTGGCTGGTCTATGGGGTCTTTGTCGTGGGGTGATTTGTGTGTCGATTCACATTGAGGGAAAGGTTTCTTTAGGAATTTTCTGTTATACAAGAAGGATTATCCTATGCTACTGGAGTATTGGGAGGAGGGCCGGTGTTTTCTTTTTTTTTGTGAGAGAAAGTGCCAAAGTTGTCATCAGTGAAGATGAAGATTCGATTCCAAGGTCAATGGCACTTGTAGTTCAAGGTGTTTTTGACCATTTCCTGAACAGCAAGCTCTCTGTTATCTTTTTCAAGGTGGAATCCTATTTGATAATTCATGAAGGCATTCAATATTTCAATATCAAGGTGTTTCATTTTCTGGGTGAACACTTGGAGAAAGGGAGGAGATACTTTTATTTATTTCTTAAGGAAACTTATTTGGATGACTTTGAGATTACCAAAGTTGATATTACAGGTGGGAATGAGCCATGATTCAAGGCAGTTTAGAAGAAGCGGAACAGTAGTTTCATTAGGGGCTTTGTTAAAAATAATTTCGAAGTTTTGTTTTGTTTATATACTATTGAAACTTTTGATATTGAGGCATCTGAAAGCACAATGTTTAGTATTAAAAACTTGTCTTGTAATTTAAAGGGGCTTCTGAGAGAGCTTCAATTGCTTTGATTTTGTTTTTGATTAAAATTTTGTTTTATTGCCTTATAAGAAAATTTTTTTCGATTGAAGATTTTTGCAGAAAACTACATGCAACTATTATTAGACTACATTAAAAAATAAAATTAATAGATAGTTTATAGAATAAATTCAAATTAGAATGACCACAATACTTTTCTAAAAGATTTAAAAGAAGAATTGTATACTATATCTTAACTGGTGAATGTTTTATAGCTGTTGATATTCAAAAAAAACTTAAAACTGAAGAAAAAGTTGATGTTTCAATTGAAACTATATATCGAATACTTAAAAAAAATGGATTTAAGTCAAAAGTTAAGAGTAAAAAACTGTTTCTTAAAAAAAAGATATGCAAATGTGATTAAAATTTGTTAAACAATATAAAGATTGGACTATCAAAGATTGAAAAAAAGTTGTTTGGTCTAATGAATATAAATTTATTCTTTATGATTCAAATAATAAACAATATTGTTGAAAAAAATCTAATAAACCTTTAAATAAATAACATATTAAATCAATAGTTAAATTTAATAGTATGATTATAATGGTTTGGGATTGTTTTTATTCTCAAAATATTGAAAATCTTTGTCACATTAATAAGAAGATAGATAGTAACTTTATTGTCAAATACTTGAAGAGGATTTTCTAGGAACACTTGAATAGTATAGTATAAATAAAACTAATATTATTTTTCAACAAGATAATGATCTCAAACATACTTCAAAACTTGCTAGAGCCTGGATTAATAATAATAATATTAATGTTCTTGAATAGCCTGTACAGTCACCTGATCTTAATTCAATGAAGCATCTTTGAAGTGAAGTTAAATATTAATTATATGTATCTTCTGAACAAATTATGAGTAAAGAAAATTTATGAAATAAATTATAAGATATTTGAAATAATATTCAATTAGAAAAATATATTAAGTTAATTGAAACAATGTCAGAAAGAATTAATGATATTATTAAAGCAAAAGATAAATATACTAAGTGATAATTTTTCTATTAACATGTAGTATAGACTAAACTCAATTTTAGTTAATTTATTATTTTTTTTTTTTAATCCACAATCATGCCACAATGACATATTTTTATTGAAAAATTGAAATAAATTTACAATATTTTATAGACTTTCACAAAGTGATCAACTCGTCTTCATACAAAAGTACTCTAAGTCAGATTTTGGGAACAATATTTCACTCCTCTAATAGATTGGTAATAACTTCTATTTACTAGGATCATTGCCAACAGTTTTTTACTGTTAATTGCCTGAAAACCAATGAATTGTTAAGTTAAAAAGAAAAAGGTGAAAATCTATTAAAAAAAGAAAACAATTCAAGGCCCATCAAAAAAATCCAAAAATGAAAACAACCTCTTTTCAAAAGAAATTTGCTTGATTGGGATAGTCTTCTTGCTTTACTTGAACCTCAGAAGAAATCTTTTTTTTATCACCTGCAGTATTGGATGAGTCAATCCAACTGGTCTTTCATTTAAGTGAGCATTGGATTGGTATATCTCAAGAAAAGTATTTAGATCTCAGTTTTTTTCCATTAAAGCTTTGTCAATACTTGAGGAACTTAGGTAAGAGATGGGAGTTTGCAATCCACATTATCTATCCCTTGGTCTTTTGGTGTTATGGAAGTTTTCATTGAGGGACTTGAGCTTTTTTGGGGCAAACATTTTCAGAACCTTCTTTCCAATTACCAATAACAATATTGGAACATGTGACATTAATCAATAGGTGCTTGTTTACATTCCAAAAACTAATGTGTTTCATGTCAGCAATCATTTTTGGTGAGAATCTGTGCTATTAAAAATTCAGGGTCAAACTGAAGTAGGTAAAATTTCTCAGAACTAACAAAGCATAGCTCTAAGAGGACCACAAGTGACTGAAAAAAGAAAAATAAGCCCTTCTATCATCAAAAACCTCTATATACCTCTCACTTCAAAGATTAAATAGGCTTTCAAATATGTTACAGTCAGTTATTCCTTTGAAAACTTTCTTGCTATTAGTATCAAAGATATTACTTAACTTTTCTTAGTCACTTAAAGTCAAGTTTTTGAGTGAAAAGGTTTGTAAACAAAAGAAAAGGGATAAAAGTGACTCTTGAATTCATACTTCAAGTTGTTTTAATGAAGGTATTAAGACTTTATTAGTAAAGAAGTATAGAAACTTTTTGTGAATATTTTTTTTGTGTGTAATCAGAGGATTAGTGGAAAAGTTTACTTCAGTTTTAGTTAATTTATTTTTATTCATTATAATTTATTTATTAGTATTATTTAATGTATAATATAAACTGAATTCAGTTTTTCTAAATATATTATTAAATTTATTTTTTATTATTAAAAATAACAAGTTAAACTTATAATTATAATATAGTTGCAAAAAAAAATTATAAATAATACAAATTTAAAAAATTAAAAGCTTTTAATTTCTTTAATAAAAGTATCCTATTCATTATTTTGAAAATTTTTTAATTATATTATTGTTATGTTATCAACAATATCCAATAAAACTCAATTATTATTACGAGTATTCAATAATTCTATTAAACAAGGACCAGCCACAATGAATATATACAATTTTCATATAGAAATGCTTCCTGAAAATCTCAAAATATCAATATTTAACTCCAAATTATCATTTGATTCCCTTCTATTTCTTTTTCCATCTTGAATATGTTGAACTCGAAATTTACTTAATCACATATCAACAAATATTCAAGAGATTCTATATAAACTTTTATCCATAAGAAGGGCTCGAACCTAAGAATCTGTTTTTGTACCTTTTTCATGAATGGTATATTTGAAAATCCATTCTTTTACATAACTGTATACTTGCTCAAATTTATAAAGAAATCTTAATGATATTCTTTATAAAACTTCAGAATAATACATAAAGACATTAATCTTCTGGATTGATTTAGCATGTACCTATCAAAGTCAAAAATATTGATATTTGCCTTTTTATGGATTCAAATTCCTCCAAATTGATTGTTCTTAAAAATTTTTTGACTAAGATCTTGAGAAATATTTGATGCATGCCTCAAGAGAATTATTTGATCATTGAGATCTAAACTTAAAATATTTGAAAATAAAGATTCTCCACATTATCTTTAGTATCATTACCTTGAAAAAAATTTGAACTTGATAGGGCACCTTTTATTTTAGTGACATTGAATTCTTCAATACCTGATTTCTTATGAATATTTGCAATTTTCTTCAAATATCCAATTAAATTTTTAATATAGGTAGCTTTCCTTATTCCAGTATTTTGATCATAAAAAGATACCACTTCCACTAATTCTAATTCATACTTCAGTAATTTATTATATAATTGAAATACTTGCAAGTTGTTCCTCTTTAGCACATAGTTCTCAGATTTATCAATAAACTTCTATAAATATGAAATAATAGTAAATAATATGGATATTGCAAATGTTTTCAATTGGATCTTGATTCCTAAAGATAGAATTTATTTTAGCATTATTAAAAATAAATAAAATTAACAAATCTATAATTACATTTATTCTCATTATTTTTATAATCATAATCTTCTTTTTTTTTTCGAATTGCTAATTCAATAATAAATTAATAAATAAAATAATTCAAAGTTAGATTATATTAAATAGAACATACTATTTAACATTTTTTGGAAGTATCACAATTTTATCATTGCTATCTTTGCTGTTATTATTATCACTATTCATTTATTTCTTTTTTTTTCAATTTTCCTAAATAGAATTGATCTGAATTAATAATATAACTAAACTCGAATTTTATTAAATTGAACATACCTTTATTATTATCACTATATTCTCTATTATCATTGTTGCTACTCATCTATCCTTTTTCTTTTCTCAATTTATCTATTTTAGCAAACAAAATTAATAAAGTGACATAAGTCAAACTCAGATTGTATTAAATTGAATATATTTATATTGTCTTCACTATATTTGTTATTATTGCTTTTGCTACCTACCCACCTTTTCTCTTTTCTTGATTACCTATTTTAGCAAATAGAATTATCTAAGTAACATAAGCTAAACTTGAATTGTATTAAATTAAACATACCTATATTATCCTTGCTATATTCATCATTATCATTATTACTATTCACCCACCTTTTCCCTTTCCTTGATTCACCTATTTAACAAATAAAATTAGCAAAGTAATATAAGCTGAACTCAGATTGAATTAAATTGGACATATATATATTGTCCTTACTATATTTGTTATCATCACTATTACTACCCATCCACTCTTTTCCTTTTCTTGATTTACCTATTTTACTACTTATTTGCTTTTTTGATTTGCCTATTTTGCTACTTAATCATTTTTTCAATTCATCTATTTTAATGGATATAATTAATAAAGAAACAAAAGCTGATCTCAGATTATGTTAAATATATATATGCACATATGTGTATCCAGTTGAATAGACTTCATTGATTCAATTCTGCACATTAAATCTAAAAATTTGATTTTTTAAATAACTTTTTAAAAAATTATTAACATGTGATTTTTTTTTAACCTTTGTTGAATTGACTGTATCACTTTATTTGTGCTTGAGCAAACTTCTATTATAAGAATTACAAATAAAATTAGTTCATATCACATTTAATTAATAATTACAAATTAAAAAAATATATATATACCTAAAAATTCTTTATATTTCACTTTTAGATTTTTGTTATTTGTGTTTATATTATTACTTATCTCAAGAACAATGTCTAGCTTTTTTGAAATTTCTTTCCTCCTAATATCTGTGTCATAAGTAGCAAATGTGAATCGTCTTCGAGTATTATTAGTATATATAACTTCTATCCCATTATCAATAAATTTGATTTTATGAATATGCTAATTAAAATTATAAAGAGAGACAAGGTATAATGATCACATTAAATTATTATTGGCTAAAAAAAATTAGAGTTATTTATTATTAAATTTAAATATTCAGCAAAAACTGAACACATGTGCAAAAGAAAAATAAGTATTTACCTATAATTAAATGACAATAAAAAGTGAAAAATAGAAGTAAACGACAAAGGGTTAAAAAAAAAAAAAGAAAAGAAAAAACTATATTTATAAATGCCATAATTATATATTATATGTAATTGCTATTTACTTATTAAATCAATTACGTACTATGTCACATCAGTGTATATAATTATCAAAGCTTTTGAGTTATAAAATTTTTTGATTAATCATAATTTGTAATCAAATCATCATTTTTATCTAAAATCTACATAATCTTAAATAAATATATACTTTTATAAATTAATTAAAAAAATTAAATTATAGTCAAAATAAAAAAGATTTAAAATTTATTGTATATATATAATATATAATTTAAAATTTTGATTATTTTATATTATAATTAATAAATTTTTATTAAAATAAATTAAATTATTTATTAACAAATTTTAATTTTAATTAATTTAAAATTTTTTATTTTTATATATATTTATTAATAAAATTGATAAGTGGTGTAAGACTTTTGTAAGCTATTATATTTTCTTTCAAAATATTTTTTAACTTTAAATTTAAAAATTTTTCTTTTATTAAATTTAAAAAAATCAATTATTCAACCTATGATTGTTCACTTGCTTTTATATTATTATACTCCTTACTATAGCTTGTATTTTCTAAAATAACTTGATTTTCTATATCATTTTTTCTTTATTTTTTATTATCAATATTTCAAGAGCTTGCAAAGCATATTAATCTATTGATAATTAATTATAATGATAATTCATATAATGCTTCTTCTTTACCTTCTCTCTATTTTTTATAGCTGATACTATTTTTTTAATCAAATTTTGAAACAATTCAAGTTATATCTTCTATCAATAACATTATAGTACTATGTAATTTATTCTCTAACTAGAAATAAAAAGTATTTTCTAGTTAAAATTGTAACAATTTTAATTTGTTAATAATTTAAAATTTTAATAATTTGTAATATTTAAAAAATATCCAACATTTCAATTTTAATTTCCTATTTAATCATATAAAAGTTGCCTTCATCAAAATTCCCTTTACTGCAAGTAAATTCTTTATTGTTAACAGGTCATATTCCTTTCAAACAAGTAATTGCAATTGCATGGTTCAAAAAATTAAAGTTAGTGTAAGCAAATTTGCTATATCTCCAGGCTATATAGGTCTTACATAAACCTAAAGAATAATTTAAATATATTTTTTTATTATCAAAAGAAATTGTAATTCCTTTATCAGTAGCACTATATTTGTTGCTATCTAGTGTCAACCTATCCAATAATCTCCAAATCAGATAGATAGATAGGAAACTATAGCAGTAATCCACTTTACATTGAGGGAGAATAACTTAGTCATGGTATACTAAAGTTAATAATTCAAGTATAATAGAGGTTACAAAAACACATTGAAAGAGGCTTTGAGTGATTTG
>CAJVPT010001611.1:0-20594 GCA_910592055.1 Acaulospora colombiana | reverse complement strand
ATGTATAGTTTACAAAGGTTTAATAAAGCACACCTAACTAACCTGACAGAGGGTTAATTTAAAAAAAAAAAAAATTGATATAACTAGTCTGAAACTATATATATATATTATATTGATTTATTTATTATACTATATATATTAATGTGATCATCTGATCATACATAAAAAAGATGTTCACAAGAAGTTTTATACTTTTTTACTAATAAAGTCTTTACACTTTCATTAAAACAACTTGAAACTTGTCTTCATGTATCTCATCTACCCTCCCTTACTTATTTATAAACTCTTTTGAATAAAAACTTGAACCTCTAGTGGCCTGGAAAGACTCAAGTATGCACTTCCTCTACTAAGGGCAAGAAAATTCTAGGAAATAAAAGGACTGACAAGGGGAATGTCACCTTACAAAGCTAAAAATAACAAGAAACAAAGGTTTTGTTGGTAGGGGAAAGCTTATTATTCACCTTCTTATATACTGTCTTGTATCCTCTTAAAATGTTTACTGTTTTTTATGGTTTTCTTGAAGGATTTTGTCTATCTCAGTTTGACTCTAAATTTCTGATAACACAATGTTACCTGACATCTGATTGGTTAATAGGAAATATATTAGTAATTGAATGTAAACAAACTTCTATTAGTCATCTCACATACTCTGATAATGTCATTGGTAATAGAAAGAGTTGATTGGTATCCTGTATCCACTCCACTCCTCCAATTGAATTAACCTACAGATCAAATACCATGAGGTCAATAAGATACAAGCAACAAGTCACCAGGTGATAAAAAAGTTGCTATTTGTTCAAGCTGAGGTCTTTCTCTCCTATCATTTCAGTTAGGCAAAGTTAAAGATCAAGGTCTCTTTTTTATTTCAGTCAGGCAATAAGATTAAATGATTTCTAGTCCATGCTAAGTTCCAACCCTTTGGTTATAGTTGAGAATGCATTTTTTTAGAAGTTGTTAAAGGATATCGCAATCAATGAGGATCCCCACTGTCTTCTGGTATCCTCCCACCATTGTGAAGCAAAAATATCTTTGGGGAATAATTATTTTAAGCAATAGAAGATATATATCAATAAAATTCCTTTAATTAGATGTGACTGCTGGAAGTTATTATATTGAAACAACATGATCCAATTTCTACTAGGTCATATAAGAACCTGGGATCCATCATAAGTCACCTTTCTATCACAGGTGAATAAAAAATCACTACTCAAAGAAGGTTGGGACAAAATGTGTCCTGGAAATAAAGGCTTTCACTAGGTGATAAGTCTCCTTAGATAATATATGAGAAAGAAATCAAGATCAAGAATAGATAAGTTTCTCAGATAGTCAGGAAAAGAAAAGATATTTCAATCGAATATTTCTTATTGAGAAGAGGTCTTGAGAAGCAGGTCTTTAGAGAAAGCTGAAAATAATTTTTTTTTTCAATTTTTACTTTTTTTATTTTCTTGTTATCTACTTAGACATTTTTAGATATCCCCTATCCTTTTTTTAACACATCCTTTTGTAGTTTCTTGTATTCTAGTGGCTTGATCAGACATACGGCAGTGACAACCTGCTGGCAATGATACAGTGAACTAGGAAGGTCTTTACCCAAAGACACTGTGAAGCGAAATATTGTTCCCAAGGCTAAACTTAGAGACTATTAAGCTTACAATGAGTTGATTAGATTAAAATAATAGTTTAGCTGTAATATGTATCATGCTGCTCAAATAAAAATATACTTATGTTTTAAATTGATTAATAAACTCACAATCTAGCCTGGCTACGAATATACAAAAAAAAATATATATATACTATATATATTAATTTATTTATTTATTTTTTTTATCTCAAATGAGCTTTAAATGTGGGTTTTTATTAGAAAATTAATTCTTAAACATGATATTAATAGTCTTTACATTGGTAAGTTAACTATAGCCTATTGTGATTTTCCTATTGTGCCGCACTACTGGACAGTATCCAGGTTTACCAAAATAGGATCGAATAACTAATGTCCATTTAAAAATGATATTATTGTTGAGGGAAGAAATAATGCTTTTTGTGTAAAGTTGTTTAGTGAGTTTGATGACTCAATAATTATTTTTAGGATATTATTGTGTATTGCTTTTGTGTTATTCCATTTGATTCTACTAATTGGTGATGTATTAGCTGTGGCAGATTTTTGTTTCCAGATTTTGTAGAGAATTTTTAGTAATGCATTTATCAGTTGGATTTGTAGTTTTTTACTGGATAATGACTTTAGATACTAATTGGGTTTTCCTATAACAATGCTAAATAAGGTGTCTTCTTTGATTGATTTAGCTATTGTTGTTATTAAATTGGTTTGTATTCAGTTTTTGCTTTGTTTTTTTAGGATTATATTGAGTTTGTGCAGTTTTTTTTATATTATTTCTCTGCTTTCAATGCAATTGAAGATATGTAGCTAATATTCTTTTGCATAATCACATCTAGGACATCTTGAATCTTTATATAGTGTTGGATATCTCTTGTAAAGTTTGTCTATTATGGATAATAAATTGAATAGTAGCTTTGTTCTGAAGGTAGTTAAGACTCTATAGTTATATTTGTTCATTTTCCAATAGCTTTTATTGGCTTCTTTTAGCCATAGGAATTCAGAAATATTGTTAGGTTTGTATACACAGTTGTTGCTTAGGATGATTAAAAATAATTTGGTATATAAGTTGACAAACTTTATTTAATATGTGATACTAGGTCCTATTTATTGTTAATGAATGGTGAAGTGGATAATTGTGTTGGTTTATAGAGAGGTAGACTTGTATATATTGAGATGGTTGATAGGATGGGCTTTCTTTCAATTTTGTTAAATGTTAGGTTGTCGTTTTTAATTTTTGCTAGGTTCATGCATCTTTCAATTATGTGACTATATTGAACTTTGATTTTCTTGTTGACATATAATGGAAGCTTTGTGTTTGGGAGTCTTGACGTGAGGCACATTATGTTCATATGATGTGTATCATTTTCAATTATGTTGTTTAAGATAGACCATAATTCATAATGGGAACCAGAAGTATGAAAGAATAATTGAAAACTGCTATTATTTTCTACTTCAATTCCATTGGTTCTTTGAGTTACTGCTATACTTGTTGAGACATTTGCTTGAGAGGTTGTTGACTGTGGCTAAATTAGAACTATTTCATTGCTATTGGATTTGAGAATGAGTTGTGTATCAATTTCATTTAAATTGTTGAGAAGATAGTAGAGGTTTTTGTTTTTTTTGTGCCACATTAATTTGGTTGCTTTGATAGGTTTGCTTTTGATACAGGATTGAGTTTGGCATTGACACTGGTTTAAGTGGTTTGTGTTCTCATCTAAAATATAATGCTGACCTCTAATTATTTCTTTATTGTTATAATTCTTTCTTGGGTTTATGAATTCTATATGGTTTGCATTTTTAAAAGTCCAGAAGAGAGGTTTTGGATTGGGAAGAGATAACATATTGCCAGTTATTGTGGAGAGGTTTTCTTTAAGATTGATGTATCACCCAGGGGTGTGACCAGGAGTGATTTGTCCTATTTTTGTGTGAAGCTTATCCCATAAATTTATACTGGATTTGTTGTATTGTGTAATCTGCTTGACTGTTTTGATATTGTATCTTGATAAGTATAAAGCTGTCATCTTGTTTATTTTGGTATTAAGGCCTATGGATAACCATGCATCCTTATGTGAAAAAGGATATGGATTTGGACAAATGTTTATTTTGTAGTCTGCTGTGATCTGGGCTGCTTCTGTGATACAGGATTGTTCAAAATGTTGATGGTGACATATCAGGCATAGCCAGATTGTACTGCTAATTTAAATTGATAAAATCTCTTGTTGAATGAAAGAGGTGGTTTTTCTGTTTACTAGAATCATAGCTAATAGTTTAATCAGAGTTATTGTTTTCCAGTCCTTGAGGGCTGTTGAGTTGATACCAACTTGTGGGAAGTAGACTTTATTTGATAAAGTGCATTCTAAGCTCAGCTTATTTTTTATTACTTTGTTGAATGATATTTGGAGTATATTGATATTATATTTCCTCAAGGGTGTTATTTGAAGGGTATAATCGATCTAGGCTAAGATAATTCATTGTAAGACTTGCTTTGTGATAGAGCCATTCTACATCTTTTGGCTAGCAATGCTTTTGATGAATTTGTTTGATTTATTTAAGAGTCTTCATTTTGTTGACAGCTCTGGGTACTGACCAGATAAGTAGATTCTTAGATATTTAATATCTTGTTCAAAAGGTTTGAAGGTAATTTCTATATCTTCAACTTTTAGGTATTGTTTGCATTTATTGCTTTTCCAAGAGTAGTTCATTATTAGATCAATCTTTGCTTTGTTGCAGGTTATATAATTCATTTTAAGAAATGATATAAATATGTCAGTTGCTTTTTGTAGTGTTGCTAAATTTTGCATGAAGATTGCAATATCATCAATGTATGTGAAAATATTATTGTTGGATGGGAGGATGTTTTATATTTTTGAGATGGCTGGATCATAAAAGATAACCCATAACAGTAATACTATAGTTTCTCCTTGGTTCAGTCCTTGCAAGACTGATATAATATGGATCAGGCTATAGTAGGAAATGAACTGAAAAGACTGATCTGTCAGTAGCTTTATTATGATATTTATGAATTTTGTGGATAGTTTTATTCTCTTTATGGCAAACTCTAGACTCTTGAGATTGACTGAGTCATATACCTTCGAAATGTCGAATAAGGCTAGTCAGTATTTTTTGCCATAGTTTGTGAAGATACTAATAAGTGATTTGATAATGGCCAGTGGTTTGAGGGTACTTTGATCTTTTGTGCTAGCAAAATTGGATGATGATAAAATATTAAACTCAGCTATTGTTGATGATAATCATTTGTTGAGGATTTTAGTAAAGATTTTTTTGCTTGTTTCAATGAGAGCAATCAGTCTGGTGTTATTTAAGTTGTGGGACCAGATGAGTTTTTTTGGCAGAAGTGTGATTATAAATCGTTTCCATGCTATGGAAGGGTTTTCATTTCTTAATATGTTGTTAAAGAGCTTGTTTAATACAGTGAGAGCTGAGATTCCTATATGTTTCTATGCTTCGTAGAGAACTTTGCTAGAGCCTGATACTTTGTTTGTTGGAAATGAGTTTATTAATTTTTCTAAATCTTGTAAGATGATAGTGTTAAGTAGGTCTTGATAGATTTCCTCTTTTAGTTGTTGTTTGGATATATAGTCTTGTTACCATGTTTCATTAATTTCAAAGTCTTTGGGTATGAGTAGCTTTCTGAAATGATTTGTGATAATATCGGCTAAGGTTTCAGAATCGTCTTGCAGTTGTTGTCCATCAGTGAGAATTGAAAGGTCAAGGGAAGGTTTGATATCATTAAAGGCTATTTTGATGTAGTATTTGAGTCTGTTCCAGAAGCTTGCGAAGTTCTCTTTGACTCTTTTTTTAATGTTGTTTGCTATTAATGATGCTGTCTTTTTTTGTTTTTCTATGATTAAAGTTCAGAATATTTTTTTGAGTGAGCTTGAACTAGAAGAAGATTGTGATACTCTTTAATGGTACTTCTCAGCTTTTCTATATAGAGTGAGGTACTATATTAGATTTGATTTTCTTGAGTGCTATTTTGATATATTTTATAGCATCGTTGATTTCTGAAAAGAGATTTCTTTTGTTTTTGATTGGTATTTGTATTTTTCTGATAGGTATGTTTTTGTTGAGGGCTTGAATGATTATACTTTCAAAAAGTAATCATGAGGAAGTGGGGAACTGATCAAGTTGTAGAGTGATATCTTCTTTAAATGATGCCAGTTGATCAGATGTTGCTTTGTCAAATTGATAGGCCCTTGTCATAAATTTTATTTTCTGTAGTTTGTATTCAAACGAGTTGAATATTATTTTGATCTGCTTGTGATCAGAAGTTATAGATACTGGATAAGATATATTGTAGCTTAACATTTTACTTGCTAGATTAGGAGTGAGCTAGACTTGATCGATTCTTGAGTCACTTGTGAATGTGAAATATGTGTATTCATGTTTCTTGTCAAAAGTCTTTGCTGAGTCAATTAAATTGTAAAGATAGTTATATATTTTCCTTTTTTTATTGTTTGTAGGTACATTTATTGATGGTGTTGTCTTCGAAAATGTGTTGAAATCTTCAACTATAATTATTTCAGTTTTGTTATTGAAAATAAATTCATGAAGTAATGAAATTGCTTCATTTCTGGATTGGTGTCATGTGGGAGGTATAGGGTAATTATTGTTATCTCGATTTTGAGTTTAAATTTGAGTTGTGCTGCACACCAATACTTATTTTGTGTGAATGTCTTAAAGATATAATTTGTTATTTTGTTGAAAATGAGAATGCATGTGCCATTACTTGGGGTGTTGTTGGATTGGCTTAAGATTATATTAGAGTTGTTGAGTTTTCTGAAAAGGAAGTGATAGTTTATATATTTTGTTTTTGTGCAGATTATTATGTCTCTTGCACCAGATTGCGAATCTATAAAATATTGTAGTTTTCCTTGTTGGTTTAGGTCTTGTGTATTAATAGTAGTTAAAGTGAGAAGGTTGTAGATTTGATGTTGTGATGTTATAATGTTTTTATTGGAAATAAAGGAATGATTATCATTGCTATTATAGATGTTCATTAAAACAAAGTAAAGAGAAGAGCTAGTTCTGGATCATGTAGCTCTGGTTCGGTGATGAAGTCGTCTGGCAGTTTGATAAAATAAAAATATTTATTCAGTTCATTAGTATGTTTTGAGAAGGATTCGTTTTCTATAATAGTGAAGGTAATATTGATTTGATTGTTTTTGAGAAAAGTGATTGCATCTTCAAGGGTTGGAAGATCAAGTAGAACTGGATGAATCCATGCTCATAGTATTTTTCCATGATATGCCATCTTAATCTTGTTTAATACTTCTTTAAGTTTGGGTGAATCTCTGTGTAAGTCATCCTTTGAAATATTGAAATTTTCCTCAATGAGTTTTAATAATACTAGCAGGAGAGATTTTTCTATTTGAGTTAGGTTGATGCAATCCATTCAAGTCCTAGTGGAAGCTGGAATCTGAATCTTGAATTTAACAATTCCAACAGTAGGTTCACTTCACTTTGCTGCTGAATTGGGAGTATGACATTAAAGTCCTTATTGATTTGGTGTGATAAAAGAAGGGCTTGTCTTGTTCTAATATAGTCGAAGGGAAGGACTCTGACTGCATAGTTGTGTTCTCGAAGTAGTTGTATGGTATCTCTTTTGGTTATTGAGTTGTTGTCTACTAGAAAATAGATAGCTAATTTGGTTGGCAATTCAATATATGAGGCTAGAAGCTGTTGTTTAGGAGTGGAAAAGTCGAAGTAGGATTCTGGAAGTTTTCTTGGAACATAATAGAAGTCCCTTAGTTCTGTTACCAATGTTTTTAAGTCTTTTAGCTGGGCTCTGTATTTTAATGGAAAGAGGTTCTTGACTTCCGGGATGAGATTTCAGGCTTACTTGGAAGCTAAAGTTTTTTCTTGAAATATGTTTCTGGAGGAAGGTCAAAGTTATAGTATGTTCATAGACTTTTGACTGTTTGTGCTAAGAGTCGAGGTGATGAAATGAAAATAGGATGAGATAGTTTGATTTTTATATTTGCAGAAATGAGGTCAGAAGAGGCAGGGAGTTCAGGTAGTTTGTTTTTAATTATTTCTTCACAATCTTTGAGGATGTAATAATAATCGGCTTTGGGTAGTGTTGAGTTCATAAAGTAGTTGAATCCATACTCAAAAATCACTGTGACCTGTCAATATTTTAGGTTTACCAGATTATGGGTTTTGAGGTAAGCTATAAATAATGCCTTGCTAATAATATTTCTGATTTTGCATTTTGTTGCTCTGGTGATGAATTAAATATTATGTTTGTTGCAATAGTTGTTGTGATATTATTTTTCGATTTCTTCATATTGTAATTGGTGTTTGTCTTTGATTAATTCTATTTGTGTGCATATATGAAAAAAAGCCTTATCTCTAAGCTCAATTTTGATAAATATTGCCTTTAAGTTTTTAGGGGCTCTGATTGGAGCCTCTTGTTTAATAGTTAGGAAAAGATTGACTATTGCTTCTGGTTTATATATGAAGGTATTGAGTTCTTGGCAAATTTCCAGAGGTGCTTTTTAATTTTTCTGGGATCATCAGATCTAATATCTAATTTGTTGCTAGTTTGATCAGTCTATGAAATTGTGGAGACCTTTGGGGCCTTGCTGATTGGTTTGTTGTGATGTTATCTATCATTGCTTGTAATTAGTCCAATTCTTATTGATCGATATTTTTATCATTGTTCCTTTTAGAAAAAGTGAGCTGGCTGATATATGTGTACTACGTATGGACTGAAATGGGAGTAAGTTGATTTGTATCTATCTGCATGTCATTGTCACAGATTATTTCCTCAATTGAAACATATGTATTTGGAGGGAGTATGAGGTTTTGAGTTTTTTGTCTCAAGAAAAAAGTGTTGGAGATTTCGTCCATTACAATGTCTAGTTTGCTTCAGGAGATGTGAAGACTATAGCTCAGTTTTTTGATCATGACTTCTTTTATGACTAATTTACGATCTTCATATGTAAGTTTGAAGGTTTGTTGAAAGTCAAGGAATGTATTAAGTGTGGTTAATTTCATGGATTCAAGAGTGGAGACATTGATATTTATGCGGAGGCTTGAGAGTCTGTTTCTTTAAACTATTTCAAAGTTGACTGCTATCACTTTGGACTTGACTTGTTCATTCTCTGAACTTCTAATAGGTGTGAGTCAGATAGATGAACAATTTCCAAGATTTGAAAGAAGGTGAAATGAGAAGGATCAGTGATGAAGAGTTTGTTTGTTTTTATATTTTTGTAGTAGATTATTGCTAGTTTTTTTTTAATATTAGTGATAAAAACATCAAGGAGGATGTATTCGTGCTAGTAATTAGATTCCTTGGGAGAGGAACTCCCAGGTTCCTTTGATTTTTTCGTCGAAGTTGAAAATTTTAAAATTTCCTAAAATAGTAATTTTTTCAGATTTTTCAAATTATGCGGGAGAGAGTTTTTTTATATATTAATTTATATTAAAACCAAATTCTCAAGAATTATTTAATTATTCAAATAATAATGGGTTCCTAAAGAAGGAGGCAGGAACAAAAGTCAAATATCTCTTACTAAGAAACATTAAAATTTTTAAATTAATAACTATAAAAAAACTTTATACAATTGTTTTCTATTATTCAAATAATTGATTTATATTATTTTCTAACTTTTGTTTCTATTAAAGTAAAAAGCTATGAATTTTGTCTCTCAAAAAGGAACATAAATGATTTGCGAAATTTTATATGCTAAATACTTTAGGAATATATTATTATATCCAAATACTTTAATACTTTTACTTGAATCTCAAATTTTTTTTATCTTTTTTGTTATTATTCACAATATTATAGATAAATTCTATTTGATAAATTCTTTATTTAAACAAATGTTAAATTGAAATATTTCAAGTTAGAATAATTGGATTTCAAAGTTTATTAGTATAATTTAGAATAATAAATATTTAGATAATTATTACAGTTTGAAAAACAAAGTCTTAAAATCTACTAATATAATTGAAAATTAGTGTTTTTTTCAAATGATTATATAGTTTTAAAAGAAGAATTTTGAAATGTGTTTTCTATTTAATTTAAAGAAAAATAAGTTAAATATAATTTATATAATCAAATTAGAGACTTTTTTTTATATAATTATTATAATAAATTAATTTTAATCTAGTAATTGATAAGGAGATCAGAAGTCTTATTTTGATACAATTTGATTATTTTTTCTATATGGTTCTTATATGATATTAAACTTTAGATTTTATTATTATAATCTAAAAGTATTACTACTATGTTATAGATTTATAGATCTTCAAATATAATTTCTTAAATAATTTTATTTTTTTTATTTTTTTAAAATGCTAGTTCAGTTTTGTTTTATTTGAATTTATATACAGTAGTATTAATATATAAAGAGCTATTCTAAAATATATTATTTATTTATTATCAAATAAAACTTAATAAAGTTATTTTTCAAAAAAAAGTATTTATCTTATAATATGTTATCACTTTATTATAAAGAATTAACCTATCAAGATTAAACTAATATTAAAAAAATTTTAAATATATAAAATTTATTTATTATATTTATAATTCAATAATTCATAAATGTAAAAGACTTCAAAATATTTGTATTAATATTAGAGAACAAGTATTGTCAATCCAAAACAATTAAGAATTATTTTTATTAAAACTTAAAGAGCATTCATATTTATATATATTTTTGATACATAAATAAATATAATAAAAATATAAAAATATAAAAAAAACTCTTTCCACTGATCCATTATTTTCCTAAAAATTTTCTTTTTTGATAAGTGTTTAGAGAAAAAGGATAACACAACTCAAGCTCAGCAAACATAGTAAAGAGAAATACAACTACATCACTTCACTGGGAGCAACATATAAAGCTCTATAAACAAGCTATTAGGAGAAGAGTACATAATAATAACATTAGTACTTTATCCATTAACTTTTGAGGAAAAGGAAAAACAAAAGTAAATCTAAATCACAGTAAGGCCAAGGGACACAATATCAACTCCCCTAGCTTCCAACTAGGTCAGTGCAGATTTACACCTTTTTAGATATTAGAAAAAACCTGGCAATATAGTAATCTCAACTAGTAAACCAGTCAAAACTTAAAATTTGCAAGACCCAAGAGAACATCAGAAACCCAAGAGCAATAGTAGCAACAACATATCAGCAACACATAAACAACTAGCACGTAATATAAACACGAACATATTCCTTTAGACAATAGAGACATAATAACAGATTATATGATATATCTCTAAACAGATAAATAAGCTTAACACGTGTTCTAGCTAATCACAAAACATGTTCCTCACATCTGGTTTTCCTTTAATAGATCTAGTACACGTGTTACTGAAATCAACAAACAAACAGATAAACAACCTGTAACTTGTATTTACTTCACAATTGATCTACTAGACAACATATAGATTAAGGAACCCCCAGTAATACTATTTAAATAAGTAAACAAATAAACAGAGTTAATTCACGAAGCATAACTCATCCAATAATCACATAACATAGTCAACATGAATAGGACACAACATATTCTTCATATAGTAAATAAAAGAGAAGAATATCTTGAATACCTTAATTAAACTTTCAAGAAAGTATGACAAAACCTCAGAACTATGGACATTCCAACAGTTGGTAAGGCAAAAAGAAGGAAATCCAAAAGAAGAAACAACTCCTGTACCAGTGACTTTTACCATCCTAGATAGTATTATTGTTAATATCCTAGGAATAGACAAAGCAATATTCTATAAAAAATGGATCTTTACTTAACATATCCTATACCTTTGACAACAAGGAAAGGAAAAAGAAAAAGATCTTCTACAGCCCTATATAAAAGACAAATTCATAGAAATTATCAAGAATGCAAGTGATCCATAGGAGCTGAAAAGTTAACTGATAAAGATTACAGAATATATAGATACTGAGTCAATAATAGAAAATGAAATCACAATAACCAGTATTCATAAATAAGAAGAGACCAAAATACAAAGGCTTCAAGAGAAAATAAAAGGCAACAACATTAGTGATTATAGCTCATATAACATAAAAAACAGGGACTTCACCTAATCAACAAATCCATATTTTGTAGGAAAAGAAGGAATATATAAACTAAGTGCTATGATGGTCAATATTCTAGGGGAAATAGAAGAAGAAGAGAAAAGGCCTATCTAAGCAATACCCTGAAACTACTACAGAGAGAAAGACTTCTCTTAAAGAAAGAATTTATCAATGGAAATGAATGGTTGACCTTTTAAATACAAGAAGAAGAGGATGTCCTAAAATGCATAGAAGAGATAAACTGCAAAGAGAATAATTTTACTATCCAACAAATAACTCCTCATATTCCACATTCTACACACATAACCAAAAGAGAGAAAAACAAAAAAATTTTTCAGGAATTCAAAGAGAAAAATAGATCTGATATATGGCATATCAGTCTAATAGATATAGATCAGAAGGTTTCGAGAAGTTATATAGCTGAATATCTCAAGAGATATAAAACAGTTTTAAACATCCATATCTACAAGGCCAAGATAAAAACTAGGACCAAGGTCTATTTCAAGTTTCATAAATATATTAAATGAGATCTCGCAAAAGCATGGACAACATCTATAGGTACTAAAACATCCAAAGCCATTTTCACTAAATCAATATTGACTGATGAAGAGATAAATGCCATCCTAATTGAGAAAAATATCAACTCAGCTAGACTGTTGGGTATAAATAGAACATATACCAGCTTGATAGCAAGAGCTCTACATAATACCCAGGCAAAAGCATGTTACACTCCCAAAAACCCTATACATTAAAGAAACAGAACTTTATAGTTGTCTGTTTCATAACAAAAGATGATTGAAACAATGTCTGCAAACAACATATTTTCTTACAAGGTTTAAGACTATTCTGAAGTATAAAGAACTTTAGCAATAAAGAAAATACTAGTCCTATAAGTGAAGAAAGAAAATTATGTTATCAAAGATCTTAAAAAATCAACATAGATAATGACTCAACTTCAAATTCACTATCAGGTTATAAGTTCACAAGATCCTCTTTCTTTCCTCTTATCGTCATCCCTACACTATAAAACCTACATGCTCCAGAAACCAAAGACAAACAAAACAAAGAGATAATAATAGTGTAAGGTATGAGAATTATAGAACAACTAGATATCCTACTACAGGTAGTAATAGAGAGCCAATAAGAAGACAAAGAACTCATTAGCAAAATATCAGTAGTGAGAATATCAGATCAAAGTCAGAAGAAAACCAAGACTCTCTGCAACTCATATTGATCAACTTTGAAAAATTGAGTGGTAGAATAAATAGACTTGAAAAACAAATAACCCCAAACAAGATTAATAGAGATGGAAGAGGGGCCAATTGCTCCTAAATAGTGTAACAGACAATCCAAAGAGACAAGAGATAAACATGTCCACTTCATTCTCAATAGCAACTAACAACAAGAGCAAAGAACAACAACAAGAAAAAGAGGTTTCATTAGAACAATATGATAATTTAGATTTAACAACATTCTTACAAAAGAAATATGATATTTTTCTTAACAAAAAAAGAAAAAACATAATAATAGAAAAGGAATATAAAGAAATGAGAAACATACAAAAAAGAGTAATTAGAATTGGAACATACAATATCAGAGGCATCACAGATAAGAAGAATCAAAGAAGTCTGATTGAAGAAATTATAGAACAAGGGATAGGTATAATGGGTTTATATGAAACAAAACTTATCCAAGCCAATACTAAATGGGCTTTTGACAAACAAAGAGCCTACAAACACTTCCATAGCACCAATTCTGACACATCCTTTGGAGCTAAAGTTAGCCTCCTTATCAAAAAATCTCTAGAGAAAAATGTGATATAATCGAAGAAAAAGATGGATATATTATAGCTGCCAACTTGCTAATGAAAAAGAAAAAGATCTGTATTATACAGATCTATATTCTATCAGATAAGCAAAGGTGCAAAAAAGTCAGGAGAAAATAATCAGACTTAGTAAAACAAAACATAGAAAAGGCTTTCACACAATTATAATGGGAGACTTTAATGTTGCTTACAACTCATTGGAAGATAGAACCTCATCTTACAAAGCAAAATTCAAATCCTCTTGGCATCCTGAAATCCCATTGTTTGATTTTCTTGATAAGTGGAGATTTATAGATACACAAGCCATATGGAAAAGAAAAAACAAGATGGGATGCAATAAGCAGTAGTATAATTGACAATAGATGGATATCACAAAGCTTATCAAGATATTCAATACTATAATTTGATAATAAAGAAATAAAATAAGTCACAGGAAGTGATCATATCATGATTTCTATAACTTTACGTGACAATAATCTCTTTACATAAAGTATCCTAAACAACAATTAAGAAGAATAGATATAAGAAAACATCTTCAGAACAATGGCAGACCTTTCATGAAAACTTAGATCACAAGTTCAAGACAATATTGAAATCCCTACTTAAAGAAGAACCCAATGAAAATAAAAGGAAAAACCAAGCAAACAAGATCTGGAAAACCTTCAAAGAACAAATCTGCAAAATGGCCTTTAACAAGCTCACAATTAAGAAACCAATTATATACAAAGAGAAATCTGAATATGGACATAGTTCAGAGTTTATTACATACAGAAAAGCTCTATGGCTAAAAGAGCTCTTTAAGAAGGTTGAAGTATTAAAAAAAATAATCAAACTGCAGATTCTCAGCTTGGCAATAAAGAAACATAACACAACATATAGCCCTAACCATCAGATTGAAAACCATTGTATCCAATATAGCATCTCTAATATGCCCTAGTCATTATTGAAAAAGGATATCCAGGATGCAATAGAGGGATTGAAATTTATCAGTCAAAAGATTGAAGCCAAGAAAATAAGAGATGCATTGAAACAACAATGCGATGACCTAAAATTCAATCAGATAAGAATAATAAGCTCTCTAACAAATAGAACAAGAAGCAAAATTGTGCTAAACAGAGTTAAGGTCACATAGAATGTTACAGAATATATAACAACTAAAACAGATGAAATAGAAAAAAAACTAAGGCAATACCATTTAAAAGCATTTAAAAAAAGAGATGTCAACTTCAATAGCCTTACAGAAGACTGGAAAGAGGAGTATAGATCCAAGGATTATATCAAGAAACTATGGTATAAAGATCTTCTCAAACCAATCTCACAAGAGGAATTATATGAAATTCTTCAAATACTTCCAAACAACAAGGCATCAGAACAATTACGAATTAGTTATAAAATGCTTAAAAAACTGAGTCAGGATGAAAAGGAAATTCCGAGAAGAATGTTAAACAACTTCTTGAAATGGGAGGTAACCTCCACTTGTTAGAAATAGAGCCATATATACTTCATAGCCAAACCAAAACCATGGAAGTGTGATCTAATAAACACAAGACCAATAGTTCTATTGGAAGTCACAAGAAAGTTTTTCACTAAAATCCTTATTAATAGAATGTGAAATATCTATAAAGTTAATAACATTCTCAAAGGTCCCAACTTCGCAGGTCTCCCTGGAAAAAGTATATCAAAACCAATCCAAATTCTCAACAATATTTGCAAAGATAAAAGATAAAATAAAAAGAAATTGTGGATACTTTTTCAAGATACCACTAAAGCCTATAATACAATCAATCTGGATATACTAGTCAAAGCAATGAAAAGAATCAGAATACCAAAGGGTTTTATTAAGATCATACTGAGCTTATTTCAAGACAAAGAATTTCAAGTCATTATTGAAAATAATCTCACAAAACCCATAAAAGCAAGGAATAGTATTGATCAAAGAGAAACCATCTCATCACTGCTATAGTAAATATTTTATGATCCTTTATTCTACAAGATTCAAAATGATAAAGAAAAAAGATATAAAATGTTGATCACATAGAATTCAAATTTCAAAGGACAGACTATAAGAAGGCTAGAATCAAGACACACAGCTATAGCCTTTATAGATGATACAATATGGATAACAAAATCCAAAAAAAGATATAGAAGAAATCCTCAAAACTGCGAGAGTCTTCTACAAAGCCAACGATTTTCAAATCAATAGTAATAAATCAGTCCTAATTACTATTAACAATTTTGATTACTATCCAGAAGAAGTTCAAGCCAGTATAGAAAAAGAAGTGATAAAGGAGTTTAGCAGGGTAAAACATATAAGATTTCTAGGAATCTAGACCAGCAATCAAAAAACTACAGTTGAACTCAAAGAGAGGGTACTAAAAGAGATCAACATAGTGATCAGAGCTCTTAAAAGCAAGAAATTAACAGATAAACAAATCTTGTATATTCTAAACAGGATATTAATTCCAAGGATAGAATTCAGGATGTAGTATAGCATAGTATACTACTCTGAAAAATATGTAACACTCTAATGGTAGCATATAGAAAGATTTTCAAAAACAAGAGCACCCTATGTAGATTTATATTTAATAGTATAATATATCACTCAAAGATTCATAACCTGAAAAGTATCTGGATGCTCCAGTGAGAAAGTCAAATAATATAATTATGGAATAGACTAAATGATCCTGGTTCCACAGGAATCACAACAATTATCTGACTCAAACAAGCACAGATAAAGAATTGGGAACCACTTAACCTATTAACATATAACTCCCTAAATCATCTATTAGATAAAGAAAATTTCATGCTTTAAGTAATGAATTTGGCTAAAGACATAGGAATAACCTTTCACAGTTGGAAATGACAAGAAATCTTTGAATAAAACCAGGAAAATAGTTTAATTAAGAAACACTTTACATTAGAAGAATATAGAAAAGCCATACTATCACTAAAAAACAATAAATTTCTATATATAGATCAGCTAATCGATCAAGCTACTAAAGAAATTAAGGATTGGAAAATGCTCCAACTATTTCAGAACACTAGTAAAGACCCCATTCCTGAATGGTTTCAAGCTTTAATCAAAATTCTTCCAAGTAATAGAGTAGACCAACTCATGAGTACATGGAAAAAAGATTGGATAAAGTGGGAACCAGAATATATTGCAATTAATCCAGACTATGACAGATAACAAAAACTATGAATAATTACAAGGAAAGTTGGGCGTCACATAATCTGGAAAAAAACTACAATAGACAAAAGTAGGACACAAAGTCAACATCGAATACTTCAACTTCTATAGTAATGATAATACTTAAACAACAATATTAACAAGATACCTAGAATACCCAGAGGGTAAAAGACAAGAGGCGATGTATATAAAGAAAGATATAAAAGATATATATGAAGTTTTATATCTTAATACAAAAAAGTTAACCAGAAAAACTCAAGAACTAACAATTTCCTACTCCAAGGTATCATTAGAAGGGACAATGGAAAAGATTACTAACATGAATCCAAACCCTCAAACCTTAGCTCCAATCAATATAATGAATCACATAGATATCAAAAGATAGGAAGAGGTCATCATTAGAGACAATATTATAGAAGAAGTATATCAGGACCACCTAATAGAAATACTTCAATGCAACCTGGGATCCAATGTTAAAAAACTAATCTTCTACTCCAATGGATCACTTATTAATCATAGAAAGGAAAAAATGAAAATGGGAGCAGTATGGATCCAAATAGGAGATATGGATAGAGAAAGTAGATTTCAGACAGAAATAGACAGTTGACTCTCCTAAATATATGCAGAACTTGTTACAATTGTCACAATACTTTTGGTAGTTTCAGTGGGTAGTGACGTGAAAATCCATATAGATAGTTAGATCTGTATCTCCAAGTGGAAAACAATAGAAAGAGAAGATCCAAAGTAAATTCATAAAGATGGTTAAAGAAAAAAAACTGGTTCCTGTGGGCATGAATGTAAGAATTGATAAAGAAAAAGACTATAAACCTGCAACTTATCAAGATTAAGGTATATTTCAATGATCCCTACAATGAAAAAGCAGATGTCTTAACCAAAGAAGTTCTGAAACTTTCAGCAATAGAATGGAAAGAGCTAATCTTATATAAAATTATCACAGAAATTAGATAGCAAGAAAAAATACTGGATGACCCAATAAGACAGTTTGTTAAAAAAGTAAACAATAAAACAACTGCCTTCCAGTGGACACAACAAAACAGAACCAAAAAAAAATGGAGTTATCAAATTATAGAACAGCCAGATCATATTTGGGACCTTGTATAGGAAAAAATAAAAGAAGAACACACCTGAGACACTTCCTTTAAACAATCGTAATGAAAAAACTTCCTCATAAAACTAATGAATGATGAGCTATCAACTTTAAACAAGCTGATAACTAGAAAGCCCGACCTTTACAAACAAGTAAAATATATTGCATGTAGCCAACAAAGAGAAACTTTTGAACATTTATTAAAGTGTCCAGCATACAAAAAACAATCATGGAAAGCATGTAATAAAGGACAAGATAGGATCCTTAGAGACTTCAGAGGGCTCTTACAAGAGAGAAAAAAAGAGGTAGAAAAAAAATATACAAGATTGATTATCCATAATGAAGAAAAAATGGTCGAGGTGAATAAATGGATCTCCAAATTGGTAGAACAGACCTCAAAAACCAGTTAGGACACTCTAAGTTTTTGTACAGGGCTAGTAAGAAGAGACTTAATTCTAAAAATGGCAAATCTGAAATGCCATGGAAAAAGAATTAGTAATAATGCAAGAAGATAGATATCAAAAATGCAAAGAAGAATATGCAACCAGATAAGGAAAAAGATTTGGAACAAAAGATGTGAGAAGATAATTGAATGGAAATATTCATAGGGGATCCACAGAATAGAAAAAACCAACCAACCCTCAGGCACATTCAGAATAAAACCATCAGTTCCCAAAAGTAAAGATCCTCTATTAGAGGAAAAAACTCAAAAAAATGAAAGCCTAAAAGAAATTCTACTCAAAGGTGTTACTTATGGAATGAAGTGATTGGGTTTTAAGCTGGATCAAAACAATGGATAGTGATCTGCTGTGATAATCTGTGGGCAATAATATTAAAGGTTGAAAGGGTATTCACCTAAACCATTAATGGAGCAATAAATCATTTCCAAAGTTGCACTTAGAGTTTTGATATATTAAGTCAAAACAGTGATAAGTAAGTTAGGTAAAGTCTTAGCTTTAGTGAATCATTTAAAATATATAGTATACAAACATTTAATAAAGCATACATACCTAGTCTGACCTAGGGTTAATAATAATAAAAAAAAAAAAGAACATGTTCTATAATAAATGAAGTCTTTCTCTGACTATTTTTTTTATAATATTATTTAAATTAATATGCAAGATTCAGTTTATAATATATAAAAGTAATAGTCTATTCCACAAATATATTATATTATATTAAAATTTATTGTATAATATATTATTATGGACTGTATTTGTTAAGTAAAGCTTGTATTTGAAGGTTGTTATCAGTTTTCTTATCATTTTATTATATATATTTCTAATTAGAACCACATCTTTACAAAAATATTCTAAACTGAGTATAAGGATATAGTTAATTATATACTGTATCTATTTATCAATTATTTATTTTATATCTAAGAGTAATAATGTTTTTTGAATTTTTTTGTTTGATCAGAGCTTTCTAATAGTTTTTTCTTTTTTTTTTAAATCCTCTGTCAGGCTAGTTATGTGTGCTTTATTAAACAATTGTAAGCTATATATATAGTATGAATCACTAAAGCTAAAACTTTAACTAGCTCACTCGTCTCAGTAATTACTCTAAGTGCAACTTTGGGAGTGATTTTTCACTCCATTAAAAGTTCAAGTAAAGACCCTTCCAACTTTTAATATCATTGCCTGCAGGTCACTACTGCAGATCACTCTTTGCAGTTCTGACAGAACTCAAAACCCAACCATTTTATTCTGAATCTAACCCCTTTTGATAAGATATCTATAAAACCTTGATTTTCTAATCTTCCTTCTTCTATTAATGGAGCATCTCTTTTTTCTAATGATGTAATTTTAGGTTTTGGACCAGGAAGGTTTGAAGGTCTTTTTATCTTATCATTTCTTTGGATCTCTTGTGTTCTTTTTCATTCTATAATTTTTTCACATCTCGCATTCCAAACCTTCTTATGGAATTGATTATATACTATACTCAGCATCTTTTTTATCTATTTTCTTGCTTCTTTTCTGATTCTTTTGCCATGATATCTAAGATCCACCATCTCGAGAACAAGGTTACTTCTTATTAATTCTGCAAAGAAGCTTAACGTATCTTGGCTAGTTGTCGAAGCTTGTTCCACTAGCCTGGATATCCACTTATCTTTTTCTTCTAATTCTTTTCTATTCTCTATTATTAGTCTCACATTCTTCTCAGCTGCTTCCTTTTTCCTTTCTTATAGGAGTTCTTTAAAGTTCTTCAAAACCTCTTTGAGACCTTTGTTCCATACTTCTTGTATCTGTTTCTTGTAAGCTGGACATTCTAGCAGGTGATTGATTGTTTCTTCTTTATGGAGGCCACATGCAATACATTTTACTTGCTTATATAGATCTGGCCTTCTTATTGCCAGCTTATTCAGAGTTGGTAGCTCATCACTCATTAATTTAATGAGAAAGCTCTTTCTCTGTAAGTCTTTGAAAGATGTGTCCCATGTATGTCCATTTATTCTTTCCCATACTAGATCCAAAGTGTATTCTTGTTGTTTTTTGATCTGCTGACTCCATTTCTTTTCTGTTCTATTCTGTGCTGTCCATTGATATACCATAGTCTTGCTATTTATCTTTTTGATAAATTGTCTTATGAAATCATCTAGTGTCTTATCTTTCCACTTGATTTCTGTAGGGATTTTGTAGGAAGTGAGATCCTTCCATTCTATTACAGGCAAGTTAAGGGCTCCTTTGGCTAAAGCATCTGCTTCATTATTATAGGGATCATTGGAATGTGCCTTGACCTTGGTAAGCTTTAGATCTAGGTTTTTCTTTTTGACCAGCTCTACCA
>CAJVPT010001610.1:0-20610 GCA_910592055.1 Acaulospora colombiana | reverse complement strand
TGTTCTGTAAACTGGCTTGAGCTTTTGCTTGAGCTTTTGTTGAGCTGTTTCTCTCTTGTTTGAAAGACTTTTGTCTTGTGTAGTGGCTGACTTTTGGGTTTTCCAAGAAAATTATCAAAAAAGGAAATTTTTAGGGAATTTTTTGATCAGCGGAAAGAGTTTTTTTATTTATTTATTAAGATAGTCCTTATTGAAAATAGAGATAATAATTAATATTATATAAAAGAAACAGAATATAAATAAAAAGATACCTACTCTTGGTCAAGTCAATTATTATATCTTTGTCTTTTCTAAATATTCTTTATAGGAGATATTCTCTTCTTTAATATCAGTTGTAAGTATTATTATTCATTTGAATTATATAAGATATTACAGATTAGTAATAGACTTGTCAGTTTAGCCACAACTATAATAAATAATAAGTCTTCTTAAATAATATATAAGAAAGGAATCAAGATTAAAAATAATTAGTTTTTCAAATAGTTAAAAAAAGAAAGAATATTCTAATAGAATCTTTTTTTTTTGTTTTTTTTTTTTGATACACAAAACAAGCCCACTTTATTAAGGTTTTTAGAGTACATATTACATACATTACAAAGCTATTTTGTAAGCATTTTCTTATGTTACCTATCTAAAGTTTTCCTTAAGAAAGTCAGTTTGTCATCAGACCCTCTGTGACTTGTTGCCCCTAATATGTATGAAACTAATGTGCCTAGGTTCCATTAGTATGCAAGAAGATATTGAAGATAGTTTTAGTATCAGAGATAATGTCGATTAGCCAAATATGATCCAGTTATGTATGTGGTATGAATAACAGTTTTTGATGATTATTTCATCTGTTGGTTGAGTTCTTTTTGTGTGAAATATTATTATTTTTAGCCCATTTATGGAATTGTTTACATCTGTCTTCCCATATGTTGAAGGTGATAAATTTGATGTTGTTAATTATACCTTTGATGGTTTCTGCCACTCTATATTGATCCAGGTGTTATATTATAAGGTTGGTTATACTTTTACTAATTCTCCCCTAATAAGTGTGTCCCAAATATTGTAGTTGTTGAGGTTGATAATGCTTCAGCCTTAATATTGGTGTTGGTGGAGCTTTCCTTTCTTGCCATTATTTCTCTGCTGATGATGTTGTCTACTAGTTCTCTAATGTTTAGGTCATGCTGTTTGCATGAAAAAGGGTGGACATTGTCTTCTATGTCTGTACATGTGAAGCAGATGTCTATCAAGTATATGGAAGGATATCTTTTATTTTAGAGTAGTCATGGTGGATGGTTCTTTGTTCCATAGTTTAATGGTGAATGTTCTGATTCTGTGATCCTATATATCATAGGGTATTGAATTTATATTAGAGTGGTAAAGATTTGATATTGAGTTTTTCCAGTCTATTTCTACTTTTTGTCTATCTGTTAGGTCCTTGTGTCTATCGAGGTTGATTAGTCCTAAGTGTGTTTTACCTATTGTGTTGTTGCAATAGTTTGTCTAATAACATTGAGAATTTTAATGTTGTGAAGTTTGAAAATTATGAGTTCCTTGTAGGGGATGTGTTGTGAGAGAATGCCTGGCATATTGGATAAGTTGTTGCTCAGGCTTTCCTGGGCTAGTTTGTTGGCTTTGCTATATTCTTGTGTAGGGTTGTCAGGTTGGATTTTGTATTATGTAACTTTTAAATGCTGTTTTTTAATAGTTTTGTTTATTGCACTCACTATTCTAATATGTTTGCATTTTTTTGTGGATTTGGTTGTGGCTTTATTAATTTCTTTGATGGCAATTGAGGAGTCACTATAGATATTGCATATGCATCTGTAGTTGGTCACATTAGTAGCAATAAGGATTGTTAGGAGTTCAGCAGTAATGCTGAATCCTGTAGCTATTATGTTTATTGTTATTTAAGTTGTTTGATTCTTGTGATCTTTAATGATTATGCCTACTCCCATGTTTTTGTTACTTTTGTTAGAGTTAAAGGCACCATCACAAAATATGTCGAGGTTTTATATAGTTTTATTTTGGTAATCATTTTTTCCATTTGAGTAAGGATTATCCTGGGCATTTTGATTAGTTTGTTGAGTTTAAGAAGTTGTTTAGGGGTTTGATCTATTTCTACTATGTCAGTGATTAGTTGGATTGTTGTCACCAAGTTATATTACTTTTGGGTAATATTTGGATATGAAAAATATTAGCGAGTTTGTTGTTGGATCTGGATTTGGTAATTTGGGAAACTGATATTTTGGCTGAATTATTGTTTTGAGTACTTAGGCAACACATGTCACTTCTGCTATCAGAAGAGTTTGTTAGGTCGCAGCCATTGCAGGCTATGAATGATAAGTTTTCTGACTGTTGGTAGTATCTGAGTTTGATATGTTCTTTATTAATACTGAGTCTTTTTTCTATTGCTAGTTATCAGTTAATTATTGTTGAGTACCATGCAGATGTGCTAGTGCTAGTTGTGACATGTTTAATCTGGGAGAATGTGTTGATGTTCTGTGGGCCATATTCTTTATTAAGTATATTTTATGATATTGAGCAACACCCAAACTCATATACCAATACAAATAATAAGTTACATATTGTAGTATTGTTACATAAACTGATTATATAACTATGACTAACCTATTTTTAGCATGATAAAAACTATCTAGTCATATGATTACTACATATAATAACCAGTAAGGAAGAACATGCGATACTATCTTCATTTTTCTCAAAACAAATTTTAAAGTAATTTGGTTATCAAACTGTTGTATACTCTAATATGTATCAAAGTTTTTAAATACTTCAGTATAGTGCTGATGAATTTCTTCTTCCATCAAGGTTTTCTGATTACTAGACTTGCAAAATCCTAACAAGTGTATGTTGATAGATATATGATAATGTGCGATTTACTTTTTTGTATTAGTTTGTCTAAATAAAAATATCTTTTAAGATACTCTTGTGTTTAAGGTAAAATTCATTGTCAAGAATTCCCTTATTTGTCCAATCTCTGAGGAAATCATCTTTTTGACTAGTAGATAAGGTTCTATATGTAGCAGACTGAATTGTAGTTCATTACTAAAAATGAGTAACCTGACATCGATCTAAAATTGGAATAAATCAGGTAGTTGCCTAGTTTATCCTGTCCAAGTGATCTGATGACACCAATGACTGAGTCCATATTGATATTATTAGTATTAATATCAGTATTGATAAGCTTTTCCACATTGTACACAGTAGTGAGACAGGTAGCCTTTCACTTCTTTTTTGAAGTTTTTGAAGTCTCAACTTCAATAGCTAACAGTTTGTGTATGCTATTTAGGTGTCTCTTTCTTGCTGAGTGACTGATAAAGTCTTCTTCACAAACTGTACACTTGTATACCTTTGAAGGTGAAGGATGTTTGATTTTCAGTTGTTTCTATGTAGATAAACCTGATTTTTTTCCCCTTGAAGCCAGTTTTTGCATAGTCTTTATTTTCTCTTCTTTTTGAAAGAGCCAGTGTTTACTTGCTAAGTGGAGGTGGCAGTTCACTTCAAGTTACTGAAACAAATAGAGGAGGCCCTTTCTATCCATTTTGTAAAGAGCTCCTTGACTTGGGATAACTGTTCAGTTGGTCCCAAGTATTTGAAAACAGTGTTATAGAGAAGACTAATCTCTACAGAAATGTTTGTCATGATATTGATTTATATTAAACTCCATTTCATTGTTTATTTTTGTGAAAATTTTCTTATAAGAAAATTGTTTTTGAAAAAGTGATAAATAGAAGAGAGTTTTTTTTGCTAATAGAATCTTTTTATTAAGAAAAGATTTTAAGAAATAGATTTTTATAAAAACTAAAAAATTTTTTTTTATTTTTTATTTTATTTTAACCTTCTATTAGGCCAATTAATTAATTAATTATTTTTTAATCTTCTATTAGGCTAGTTATTTATTTATTTTTTTTTAAAAATGCTAGCTCATTCTTACACCAGTTTGTATACTTTATTATAACCAAAGTATGTCCTAGGAACAATCAGAATGAGTAATTATCCAAATGTCTAAGGATTTACAGATCAATGAATAGTACAATGGGTATCTATTTACATCTCACTTAACTAGAATATGATAATTATATGACCATATAGTGTAGGACTGTCTCTTAATTCTAACTAAGCTATAAGAGCTGTGGAAGTCTAATTTTATAAAGTGATCTTACCATATTAACCTATGTTTAAAAGTAAAACTTTTTAGAACTTTTGTGGCCCATCAAATAACCTGTTGGTATCCCTTATTAGAGAGGCTAATATGTTAAGAACTCATCTAAGATACTCATTACTACTGGTATTGGGAGTCTCTTGTATTTTTTTTTTTTTTTTTTTTTTGAACGCTGGTTCAGTCTTGTTTTATTTGTATTTATGCAGTATTTTTATATAGAATTTTTCTAGGATATACTATCAGTCTACTATCAAACAAAACTCAATAAATATAACCTCTTTTAGGAGGAACTCAACTTGTGGCTTGTTGTTACCCCTTTAGTAGGGATTAACGTGCCAAGGCTGGGCTAGTACTGAAATAAATTTCTAAGATATAAAAATTGTTTATAGTATTTGTTATCCATTATGTTATAAACTTGTTGACCAGGTGTATGAACTGGTCTTTTATGAATTGTTCTCTTTATGTAAAGATTGGATCTTCTTCTTTGAATTCATACTTGAACTTCTTTTCCTTTTGTTTTGTAATACCATTTTGTGCTTTCCATTCTTGAAATGCTCATATCTTTTTGTTCATATTTGATAAAGATATTTGATGATTTTTATATGTATTAGAGATATGCAGCTTTTTCTGATCAAATTGTCTAGAATTGTTCTTTTGCTCTCACACGTTAATTCTTTGAAGAATACGCCTTTAATATTAGCTGTTAAGTATTCCTTGAATTTTAGGTTAGTTTTGTTTTTTATTTGATCGGTGAATTTTGAACTTTTAATTTTGTTCGCATGTGTTTCTATACATTCAACTATTATATTGATTATAAATGTCTCAGTGTTTTGTCTAGTTTGTAGACATATTAAGGGGTGTATGTTAGTTTCAGGTTCTTTGCATACTAAATAGTCCTTGTTTTGATATAATGCTAGAGCTCTTGCATATAGCTTACTTTTGGTCGATAGCTCCTCGTTCCATATGCTAAGACCGAATTTTCTTAACTTTTGATCCTTCCAGGTTGTGTGGTGGTCGCTCATCTTAGTTGGTTGCAAGTGTGTTGTAGTTATGGGCCAATCTGTTTTTTTACTGATTCTGTCACCAAAGTTACATCTTGTTCTATTTAGTAGTCTCCATTTTGTCAGGTGTATAGCACTTGTTAGCTTTTTTGTAATCATTTTTACCGGGACCTCAGTAGGAGTGTTGTCTCATTGGGGGGCTATCCCAATATAATGATTATGTGTTCTTGTTATCTCAATCTCATATTTCCTTATAGCATGCCCTTCTAAGGGTGAATTTGTGCTAGTTTGTCTGTTGTTTCATTGTGTTCGATTCCTGAGTGGCCTTTCACTTTGAAGAGTAATAGCTTTATGTTTTGTACTTTGACCATTCTAAAATCTGTAACGGTATGTTGTAGTTTTTCTATATTTTTATGATTTTTTCTGTGCATTATTTTTGTGTTTTCAGATTTCATTGATTGCTGCTTGGCTGTTAGTAAATACATTTGTAGTACTGTGTTTAGGAAAGGTGCTAAGGACTGTTAGAATAGCTACTATTTTTGCTCTGATTGAAGAGAGGTATCTAGTTATCTGTCCCTGGAAAGTGTGTATCTCCTGATCTGAAGTGATAATGATCCACTCCAGTCCCATATAGTTTTTGTCTCTGAATTTAGTTAAGGAGTCATTTGTATATATATCGAAGATTGCATAGTTATTTAGTTTCACTCTGATCATTTTTAGGGTGGTGAGACAATCTGTAGGACCTTTTATAATGTTGGTTAGTTTTTCTAGGCTTCTTTGCAACTTTGTTGGGATTGTGATTTCAGTTTTGACTTCTTGTGAGTTTATGTTATCTTGTGTTGTATATTTCAAAAGTGTGATATTCAGAAAGTTAGAGGATACTCTATTTCTCCATCAGAGTTTTTTGTTTGCAGTATTGGTTTTGTTTGTTGATATTTTACTTTTTTTGCACTGGTATGGTAATTGATCATTGTTTTGTGCAATAAAACTACATTCGCCAGTATTGTCATTGGTGGTGCAGATCCAAAGTGGTCTAGTAGTTGAGGTTTCAGATATTGGGACTCCTTATTTGAATGTGTTTGATGAGGTATTTGGGAGGTTGGAAATTTCCTTCCTTTCAATTAGTTCCTCTAACTTTCTGCTAATAGTGCTGTATCAGTTGGGGTTGGATTCAGAACTGCTTTTTTTCCCATTCTAATGATTTGGCACCAGTTCAGGGGCTTGGTTTTACTTCTGTTTAGTATTTGGCCAGTAAATCTGAAGTTGTACTTTTTTAGTTCTTGATAATGTTTTGAATAGAATTGTTTGCTCATGATTCTTTTTATTGATATATCTACTTCTTTTATGAATATCAAGCTGTCTATGTTTGTGGTGAATGAGAAGGTGAAACTATGTTTTCTCATGAGCTATATTGTGTCATGTATGAGGTTCTTTCCTAAATTCATTAGTGGGTGTTCTAATTTGTTCAGGATAGGCTGTGTTGATCAAAAGGTGTTCTAAATAGATTATAGTCTAGCCCTTGCTATGTTATCTGCCTTGTTCTGTTTGTTAATTCTATTACACCAATTAGTGAAGTGTAGAAGAAGTTATCTGTTCTAGAGATATATAATATTATATTCGTATTTTGTTAAAGAGTATGTTGTTAGGAGCTGTTCTAGCTAGACCTAGCTTGTGTTTGAGGGTAGATGTAATACTACTTATGAGTTGGTTGCATACTTTTTCAGAAAGCATCATGTCATTGTATAAGTATTCTGTACTAGGAATTAGTACATAATTGATTACATATTGCATTTGCTTGTCAGTCAGATTTTTCATTCCTAGCAGGGATTTGGTTTTCCTAAATTTATGTTACATTAGGGTTTTTTGATAATCTTTTCTACCCGAACTGTCATGCCATACTCCCAGAATCCTAACCAGTGTTCCTAGGGGACAACCTGTATTGTGTGATTTTCCATTGTTATGCCTTGCTTGAAATTATTATAATGTCTATTTATGATGAGTAGATAGGACTTCTGAGAATTGATTTTTATGTCATTTAGATGATAGAATTCCTCAACTTTTCCTATGATTTATTGCATTTTCTTTCTATTATTGGTAATTCAGGTAGTGTCATCTATGTATGCATTGACAGCTGTGCATACCTTTTTTTGTAACCATCCTTCTTTGATTTCCCTACAGTTTTTGATGGTGATATAGCCTAAAAAGTTTTTAACAATGTGGGAGATTAGGAGGTTGTAAAAGATGTGCCATAAGAGAGAAGAGATTGTGTCACCCTAGTCGATACCATCTTTAACCTCATATTTCTCTATGGGTCCATGACATGTCAGAACAATATTCTGTCTTTGGTTGAGAATGTTTAAGAGTATATTTATTATTGGTGTTGGGATCTTGATTTATTTGAGAGCTTTGGTAAGCATTTCCAGGTTTACAGAGTGGAATGCTTTTGAAATGTCATGACTGAGGATCCAGGTCTGTTTTTTGATTTCTTTAGCATGTTCTATGATATTGTTGATAATGTGGATAGGTTCTTGTATACTGTTTCCTGGAAAAGCTGCCCAATTTAGTTTAGATAGAATTCTATGTTCTTTTAAGCACCAGGCTATTCTGTAAGTAATGATTTTGATAAAGATTTTCCTCCCAGCATTTAAAAGAGTGAAGGGTCTTGTGATGTCCAAGTTGTTTTGTTAGTCTTTTGGTTTGGGTATAGGGTAAATGTTACCTTTACTCCATTCTGTAGGGGTTGTGCCTTCCTTGATAATGTGATTGAAAATATTTCTTATTTCTTCTAAGGCCTTTTTTCCAAGTTCTTTGAAGGCTAGATATGGAATTTGATTTTTTCCTGGTATAGATTTGATGCTTCTATCTCTGATTGCTTTCCTTAGTTCTTCTTTTGATATTTCTGTGGTGGTTGAGCAGTACCATTTGGGGTTGATAGAGTCTTTGGGTGAGTATTTTTGTTTCCATGCTAGATATTCTGTTATTTGTTTGATATTTCTGGCAGGTGTCATTGTTGAAAGTGTTTCTTAACCCTGAATTTGATTTCTTCTGGTTCTATTATTATGTTAATTTTTTCTTCCTCAATGATTAGTTTGTCTAGTATGATAGCCCTATGAGGTCTGTCCATGATGCTATTTATCATTGCTCTTTTATTGGTTGCCAGGAACAGTTGTCTAGTTGCTATTCTCTGTTTGATTGCCTGGTTTTGTTTTTTGTGGTTTATAACCCAGGCGATAAATTTGGGTGCTCATATTATTTTTAGTAGATGGATGATCCATTGTGGAATAAAGTTATTGGGGTGTTCTTTTTGTAAGCTGAGTAATTGTTGTTGGACTTCTATGTCTGTTGCTTGAGAAAATTTTGATACTTTGAGTAAGGGTTTGTTGGCTTTTTGTATTGTTTTTAGCTTATTTCGAAAGGACTGCAGTGTGATCAAGGGGTCTTTTATTTGTTACTCTTTCTTTTATATTCTTTTCCTTCAATATGGTTTTCTTTTGGAGATGTGTAATTTGGCAACCTTGAGAATGTGATTGCATATGGTATTCCACTGCTTATCAATTGTTGCTGATTTGTTGCCTTGTTTACTAAGCACTTTCTCTACTTCTCTGCTGAACTTTTCCCATTGTTCATTGGTTGCCAGTTGCCAGTTGTATCTGTGGTTGGGCTTGTGATGAGTATTGCCTTGAGGTGAGTTGAGTTGCTATACTTTTATTTCCGTGGTTGCTGATCTGTAGTCACTAAGAATTAGGGGGTCTAGGGCTTCTTCAATATATACTTTTCTACTATATCAGGAGAGAAGGATATTCATCCAAATTTGGTCGATTTTGCTACTGCTATTGTTGTGGTTCCATGTGTACTCTCTCTTTATAGGGTTGTGATATCTATAGGTATCTTCTAATCCATAACTAGTGAGTATTTCTATTTGAGAGCCAGAAAATCTATTTGATATACTACAGTTTCCAGTACCAGTTTTGTCCCATGCTGGATTTTGTACGCCATTGAGGTTCCCAAGCACTAAGAGGTACCAATTCTTTTGTGTTGCTTCACGGACCCATTGTCTTAGTTTGTTTAGAGTTTCAAGTCATCTTTTGTCACTGTGGTTTACATGAAAGTATACTCCTATAATTCTGAGTTTTTGTTTTTTTGGAAAGGTTAGATCAGCATGAATGAGTCTTCCTCACCATAAATTGTGATTGTCTATATGTCTTGCTATTTCTTTATTGAGCATGAGGTTTGGGACTTGTCCAATTATCTGTTCATTATTGTGGAACCATAGTATGTGATATAGTGGGTGTGTCCAGTGTTTGAATTAGTAATAGTTTTTGTTGGTTTCTGTTGTGACTATTATATTCCATTTCATTTTGGCACATCATTTGAACCATATTTCTCTTTTGTATTTATCAACTAGATCCTGAATGTTATAGGTAGTTGTTATCCATGTGTTATAAGTTGTAGTATGAAGGATGATATTTGTGTGGAATGGGGAGTTTGTATTAAGTATAGTTGTATTTGCTGTTTCGGTATTATCATTTTTCTTTTTTCTTTTCTACCTGTTGATGGAGTAATAATATTATAATTGTTTACAATTGTGAGGTCCTCTGTTATTGATAGTTAGGTGAGGGGTTGGAGAATGTGTTTATATTTAGAGTGTTAGTAAGGACATTAAACATTTTGTTCATGTTTTGGTCCAAGCAGTTCATTGTTGAGTAAATTCACTGTTGTTGCAGTTGGATATCTTGCAAGTTTTCAGAAGTTTTTTTTATATTCTCTATTATGCTGTTTGTGTTGTGATAGGGGATCTGACTTCTTCCATTTGTTCTATATATTCTTTACTATAGTTTTCTAGATTAACAATTGTTTGTCTAGATCAGTGATTTCTTCTTTAATTTCTCTGATCTCTTGTCTGATTGTCTTGAGGATGTTGAGAACTTCTTCCATGGTATTTGTTTCTATGGATACATTGATTTGTTCATTCTCCTCTTGTTGCTTTTGTCCCTGTCTTGTGGTTGCTATGTATAAGTCTGGTCAAGTTCTCTTGTTAGACTGTTTATTTCTTGTGATGGCTCTGATTGCTTCAGTGTGAGCTGGTTTGTATTTAATATATAGTTTGTCAAAGTGTTTGGCCTGTTCTGAGTGTATTGATTCCATTGTGTTCATCTTTCTTTAGATAGGCAGCTAGCCACCATTTGTTCAGCATGGCTGCAAATACTGCACAATTTGGTATCGATTGATTTCTATTTGACTATAGTTTCTCTCAGGTGGAAGTTCCCTTCTGTCATTGCATCTCTTGTTTCTATGCTATTGAAAAAGATCACGGTAAATCTTTTCCTTCTATAGGAAAAATGTCTAGAAATATAGCATGTCTTGGCTTTGGTTTGTTCACAGATATATCTTAAGTCGAAGGCTGTAGTGTTGGGTGGAAGGTTAGTGAGTTTGGCTACTATTGTGCCTCTTTTTTTCATCTGCTCCACATTCTATAGTGCATCAAAAACCCTGACTGAGTCTGATCTTAATGGTACACTCCATTTGTTAAGAAATGACTGTTTGTTTTCTTTATTTTAATAAGTAATCGTAGTGGTCTGCCACATCTGTTGGGTTGCTATTGTGATGTTGATGATCTTCCTGAATTTGACAAAAGTTTGTCACACTTCAATGAACTTGATATCCAAAAGGATGTCCCATATGATGATTCTATTTTCCTTTTTTGGAAAGGAGTCATAATTTCCATGTGTTCCAAGTGCATATTGTTTGTATCAGGTAGGATAAGATTGCATGCCTCGTCTGCAGCCTGTTTGTCACTGAAAATGGCAATGATGTGCTCATTTTCTTCTTTTTCTTCACTAAAGACTACATTAGACCTACCAAAGAGTCCAAGCTTCTTGTCAAGAAGGAGATCTTTTGGCTGGTAGTTCTTTCTGGAATTTCACTTGCTTTGATTCCTATTTTGAATATTTCTCTACCAAATTTGGTTTTCCTGTCAAGTGGGGATTTAGGGTAGGGTCTACCATACTGGTTGGTTTTGATTCTATATTTTGATGTGATTTGCCATTCCTCTTCCTGCAAAATGGTGTTTTGAGATGAGCTTCCTGCTGTTTTGTCTTCAATTTCCATCTTTATTTTTGTATTTTCAAGGTATTCTTGCTAGTTGGGGCTGTGTGTTGATCACTGGAACTGTTTTCTATGCTTCTTGGAAGTGACGGGATAGTTGTTTTGGATACATCAGTTGAAAGTTTGTTTTTAACTTGTTCACACCATGAGGTGTTGTCAGCAGCAGTTTTTGCTCTTTTGATGTTGTTGAGATCTTGAAAAGTGTTTTGTCATACAGTATTGTAGGTTGTTAGTTGTTTTACAGGTTCGTTTTCTTTCCTTGCTGCTGCTTTTCTTTTGTTTTTTGTATTTTCTTTCATGTTGTCCATGTTTATTTCTGTGCATATATTTTCATGTAACTTTTTGCAAAAGATTTTTGTTGTAGTTAGGTCACCCCGAGGTGTATTGTTTTCTGAGTTCTCAATGAGAACTCATCTCTTCTATTCACTTTCTTTCTTTTTTCTCAAAATTAACAAAAAAGGAATTTTTTTTAGAAAAAAAGGATCTGCAGAAAAGATATTGAGAGTCTCTTGTATAGGATTACCCCATTAGTACTTAAATTTTGTTTCTTTTTCTTATCTTTTTAGGGGCTTGTTTTGTATTATAATCTGTCTTGATACTTAATTGTAGCAGTCTTGTGAGAATGACATCATACTACTTGATTTTTATCTTTACCTATTTTATTTGAAGACCTGTCTTATATTATTTAATATTGCACTAGGCTAAATCTTGTTTTCTTTTTTGGATATGTCCTATTATTCCCTAAGTGGATAAGTCCTTCTTTATATAATAGTCAAATAATTAGTTCTGTGTAGAGAAATCGTACCACTTATATTTACCTGTTTAGAATCTGTATTGTTTATAATCTTGTAATGTTATGACTATAAAAGTAGATAGAATCCCCTTATTGCTTTATTGAGACACTTGATTATCATCATGAAAAAGATAAGATCTTTATATTATCTATAGCTTATTTCACATTTGTCCTCATGTGGTATTGAACTCTGGATCTTGTAATAGTGACCTGAGAGTATTACCACTATATTATAGAACTATAGATTTATTAGGCTAGTTATATATATATTATTAAATATTTATAAACTATATATATATTATTAAATATTTATAAACTATATATATAATATGAATCACTAAAGTGGACCTACAGATCTATAATGCAGTGGTTAGCACTCTGTAAGTCAGATCACAAGAATCACGATCAAAGCCTCCAGGGGGCAACCTCTGAAAAGCAGGTAATAATCTGCATTTATTGGTATAACTGTACATACAGTCGACTGGAGTTCCTGTATGATACAAGCCAGTCTATATATGGATTGTTATAAAGCTGAATATCTGAAATCGGGTAAGATTATTCCTTGACACAGTCGCATTACCAAATAAGGGTAATAAGAAGAGTTAGACATTGAACCAGCAGTATACCACTAAAGAAAGGAATAGTAAATCAAATAAAAACAAACCCTGGTTCCTTGCTTTAGCATTGAGGTATCTGTTCATAAATTCAAGTATGTGGCTGTTCTGGGTTTCACAGACTTGACTATTAGGAGGCCTTGGTGGAAAAAAAAATTCATGGACCACTCTGAAGGACTTAGAATACTGAGAAGTCCAGGATAAAGAAAATTCGATGACCTGATAGCCAGACTACTCTTACTATAAATAAAATTGATCTAGGAATAATTAAGAAGGAATTGCATATCTTTCTAATTAGGTAGTAGTTGTATATAGAAGTAGAATAGATATAGCTACTCATATAGATAGGTCTACTTCAAAATATATATAATTACTTGCTAACAAATATGTAATAAGGGGTTTGTACAAATCCCTCAATAGTAAACTGGTAAATATCTGCTATTGTATCTGTGAAATCTGTATAGCATATATATTAATAAAAGATGTGGCCCTAAACCATCAACATACATACTATGGAAATTCTCTAAATTCCATTTTCTAGGCAAACAACTAATAGATAATGACCCTCACACAGATACCATCAAAACAAAAATAGACACTATTCTTAAGAAGCACCATACTTGATATAATATCACAATCAATCCAATTACAAGATTACTCAACCTAACAAATATTCTTCAATAGATCCAGGATCTTAAAACAATGAGAACTATCTATAAACAAATCTTCAACAAGAATTATAAAAATCAACAAATTGACACAATTAATGAAAGACTTCTTAGAAGACAAGCATACTTCAACACCAACAAAAAATAAATGATCAGAAACCTTTTGGATGATCTCAAAAAACATATTATGCTTGACAAAATCATTTCAAGTAATCCAGAAGAGATAATTATCACAGATCCAGAAAAGATCAAACCACTGGTCAGTATACACTTCAAAAAATGGACAAGTAAGTACAACACTATCGAAACCAAAAACACAAGATGGGAGAAGGTCTACACACCACCTACACACATAAATAAAGAATGGTATATCAATGTAACAGCACTTATAACAACAAGGGAAATACAAGATACTATCAAATGATGCTTCTCAAAATCAACACCTGGTTCCATAGGAATCCCATAGATAGCACTTAAAAAACTCTCAAGTGAATTACTCACTTTTATTACAAACCTCTTCAATAATATTTTCAAATAAGGAAGAGTTCCAATGGAATAGAAAAGAGGTAGCATCTATCCTATCACCAAGCCAAAGCCTTGAGAAAATAATATTAACATCATAAGACCAATCATATTACTCGAAACAACTAGAAAAATCTTTACAAAAATCCTAACCAATAGACTAGCCAAGACACTCCAATCACATCAAATCCTCTCTATATATAACTAGGTAGCACTACAAGGATCTAGTACTCAAGAACCAATATATATTCTTCAAGCAATTCAAGATGACACAAGGCAAACTCATAAACAAGCTTGGATCCTAAGTCTGGATATGGCCAAAGCATTCAACTCCATAAATATCTCTAAATTCAAAGAAGCCCTCAAAAGAATTAAATGTCCAAATTCAATTACTCAAATAATCACAAATATTTGTGACAACCAACAAAACCACATACTTACACCCTTTGGATCCTCACCCCAATATACAGTAGAGGATGGCATAGATCAGGGAGATATGATATCACCCCTCTTGTGGAGAATCTTCTATGACCTACTCATTATACACATCTCTGAATAAACTAGAGGATACATACTAATAGTGAAACAATAATCAGATCCTATAACACCACCCACCATAAAAATACAAAACATCTTATATATTGCTTTCATGAACAATACAACCCTATTTGCAAAAAACAGTACCAACTTTCAAGAGATATGCGATATCTGTTCAGATTTCTATAGAATTAATGACATCAATATCAAAACCACAAAATTAAATCTTATAGTACTTAATTCCAATATAAACTTAAACAGCATGGTTCAAATTCAAAACCAATCCTTATACATGCTCAAACCAAATCAAGCAGCTAGAATCCTAGGCATTTACTGTATCTCAAAGGTAGGGAAACCAAAACCTTTCAACAACAGCTAATTAAAGACAAGATAATCAAATACACCAACACAATCAAATGGAAAACATCAATTGACAAACAAATCCAATATCTTCACAATCAAGTATGGAAACCAATGATCATATACCTGCTTTCAAACATGATCTTCACAAAGCCCAGCTGCGATAAGATAATGAGTATCTCAACACAACCTATAAGCATAAACTCTACTTAATCTAATCTGCATCAAACTCCATACTCTTTAATCCAATGGAATATAGATTCTTCTATTTTTTAGACAGGCAACTTCTATTGCATGTAAACAACTGGCACCAAAGATTTAATAGACAGAACAGAATAGAAAGAATCATAACTATGCATCAACAAAAACTTCAAAATAGATAGTGGTCTATCAAAACTATAATAAGCACCTACTTTATAAGCACCTTCATCTTACAGGGTCATAATTTCACATATGATCTAATCTATTTTCTCAAACAAATAGATTCACAGGCATCAACTCCAATCTTTAGGTGATTAAAAAGACAGACACAACAATAGAAGAAGTAACAGATCCAGACTAGCACAATAAACATCGAAAACAGCTTGCAAACAATCAAATTCTCTTTATCAATTAAATCACCAACTATACAGGATCACGTCTGGTTACCTGGGTAGAGATCACAACCCCTAACAAAAAACCCAATAGGAAGAAACCAACATGGTTCCGGAAGCTACAACAAAATCAGGAGATAGCCAAATTAATAGAGAATAGATACATAAATAACAATAACACAAAACAAACTCACAGACTAGCCATAGAAACACCAAACCAGAAGATCAAATGGACTGCCACAATACAAACAGATGAAAGTATCATTTGCAGGAAAAAAGCTATCATTAATAACACTGTCAAATTATAGTACTACACATGTACCAACAATAACTTATCTCTTCAGGAATGCCAAGAATGTGCCCTAAACACATCTGGAAAACAAGAGGAATACATCTTCTTTAAGGAAAAAAATAGTCTCATCTATATTCCAGTACATAAAAGCAGAACTAGCTCTAGAGATACACTTAGCAACAATCTCTGTTAACATAGCAGAATTTCACCCGACAGCCTAAATAAACTCCTCTCAGACAAATTAGTTTATAACAAACTTCTATTACCTCCCATCATCGACAACAACCCTCTAACACATAACAAAAGACTCATCAAAAAATTTATAAATATAACAGAAAGCCTACTCACCGAACTGGCCACCATTTTACAAACAATCCACAAACTCAAAAATATCACAGTATATACTGATGCTCCTTAGACACAGATTATAAATTGGACTTTAGATGACATATTACCCAAATCCCAGGAATCAACTTTAAAGGGAAAATACGTAATTACTCTTCCTCCATAAGAGCTGAATTAGCTGCCATTACATCATTTTTAATGATAGCTCCAACAAACAGCAATATCACAATATATAGTGGTAGTCAAGTAGCACTCAATGCCATTTCCAAAGCCCAAGAAAACCCAACTGTTATCTGAACAATCAAAATTAGCACTCTAATTAATATAATTAATCATATTACTAAACAACAAAGACTTAATATAATATAGAAAAAAATTAAAGCACACAACAATGACCCAGACAATGATAAAGCAGACATGCTTGCCAAGGAGGCAACTATTACAGGCAAAGCCTTATGAATAAAATTTATTCCAATAAAAGATAGACAGAGCTTATGCATCCAAGAGTGAAATGAACAAGTCTTAGATAACACAATATCAAAAACTGCAAGGAATCTCATTAAAGCAAGGTACATCTTCAGTTGTAGAATGCTAGATTGTAACCTAACTTCAATAAACAGCAACACACTACAAAGTATAGTATAAGCAGAATCAATGATTCACAAACCTTTATCTCAAATAATAACGGGTGCAACTAACAAACTGGATTACAACACTAGATCTTTTAGACTTAGACTATGGAACTTAGAACTGTCAACCAAAGACAAACTACACAAAAGGACAGCAACAACATATAAAGACAACTTCTGTATTAATTGTCTGCACATCGAAACCAATACCCATGTAATAATATGTGAAGGCAATAGCATAAACATCTTCAAAAAACTACTTCAAATAATCAACAGGAAGTTAGCAGTAGAAAACAACAAACCCCTCAAAAATATTAAACAACAAACTAAAAAAAATAGAAAGGGAATGGACTCCTGAAAAAAGAAACTATATTGCAAGGGGAGCACTAACAAAAGATCTCTTAAAAATAATAAAGGAATATACAATAACAGAAAATCAAAAAAAAATCCTTAAAAATATCATATATAAATTCTTGATCATCCTTCAGGACAAATGGTAATTGAGGTGCCAGCTCTTTTCACAATGGGAAACGAATCAAAATATAACAAAAAAAGATAAAAAAAAATGGAAAACATTAGACAGAAGAACTACTACGCATAAATTATATATTCCAGAAATCAATGAAATTATAAAACACTCCAGTCAACACTGGATTAACTAGAACATAATATATTCCTTGGCAGATTAGTCAAGTATATACTAGTATTTGGCAATAAGCCACACAGTAGAACTTTCCTTAGTGAGTTTAATTCGATGGCTAGAGAGTTAAATTTGTATAAAATAAATTTGTACATACTTAAAACAATATCTAATAAATAAGATGTAAGCCATCCAGTTAAAAAAAAAATGAACCACTAAAGTGAAAAAAAAACTCTTTCCTGCAGATCCTTTTTTTAAAAAAAAATTTCTTTTATAGTAATTTTGCAAAAAAAAGAAAAAGTGAATAAAGTGATGTCTTCCCAAAGAGAACTTTGCAATAGAACAACCCAATGGAGGCTCAACTACAATGAGAATGCCCTCGCAAGAGGTAACACCAACAAGTTATGCAAAGAAATAACTCCAAAGTCCTTAAAGAAAACTATTCAAAATCAAACACTAACAGAAAAAAACCAGTTCTCATCAGCTCCCAACTCTCCCAATAGATACATACAGATAGATAATAACACAACTGATATTCTGACAAGTAGTTCAACAGCAAGAAAGGAGACAAACACCCCAAACTGAAATGAAGAAGTTGAAAAAGACTAGGGCAATTATGTGAGCAAAAACAACACTAATTAAGATATACTCATCCAGAATCAAGAAGAAGAAAAACATGTCTATGACTCAGACATTAACATGAAAGAAGAAGAATACTTGGCAACATCCACAACTCCTTCCTACAGAACATCCAACTACAAAGGCAAACAAAAAAAATATGAACAGATCACAAAACTAAGACACTTTCTCCATTTGATAGAACATAAAGATATGGAAGAGAAAAAGTTAAAATTGGCATCCTGGCATCTGAACTCCCTGGCAGGATGACAACACAAAAAATAATCCATTTTACTAAAGCCCTTAACTTTCCAGAAGGACTTCTCACTATTTGTAGTGAAGAAAGCAACAAAAATAAACACATCATTGCTATTCTCAGTAATAAACAAGTAGTGATCAAGATATGTAATGCAATCATGCCTGAAACAAACAATCAACACATGGAAATCTTGGAGTTTACAAATCCTTTTCTAAAAAAGGAAATAAGTATCACATATAGAACATACCCTTGACACGAAGTTCATTAAAGTGCAACAATCCTTTGCCAAATATAGAGCAATCAGCAATGTCACTATGTCAACATAACAAATGTGGCAAACAGCAATGATTATATACACAAACAAAGATGATAAAGAAGCACTGATCAACTGATAGAGTGTCCCACTCAAGTCAAACTCAGTCAAAGTTTTTGATGCACAATGAGAAGTAGAGCAAATGAAAGAATGTGATCAGATCGCAGCCAAACTAACTAATCTATTATCAAACACAACTGCCTTTGAACTCAGATTAATCTGTAAACAAGTCGAAGCCATGACATGTTATATATTAATAAGACTGTCATATCAAAGAAAATGCTTTGCAGTCCTGAGTTTTGATTGTAAAAAGACCTGAACGAGGCAATGAAACAAGATTATCAACTTGGGAAACAACAATCACCTGGCAACCAATTAAAGCAAAACTCTGCTCAATCTGTGACAACCATGAACACCTTGTGGTCAACTGCCCCATCAAGGAATGATAACTTCAGTGGAAGTAATACAATAAAGAGCAAGCTGAAAAATTTGATAAACTCTACAACAAATATAAACTAGTGTGCACTACAACAATCAAAAATCAAGTAAAAACTCTAAGAGAAAAACAAAGATAACCTGGCTCTTATGCAGTTATAGCAAAACAAGGCCAACAACAAAACAATACTAGCCAATACAGTAATAAACAACCAATAATCGCAAACATCTTGCACCTTCTGGAAGAAATCAAAGCTGAAATCAAAGAAATTAAAGAAAATATCATTGATTTAGATAAGAGGGTATACAACTTAAAGAATACAGAGAAAGATATTCCAAAAAAATGAAAACAGAAATCGAGACTGAGTCACCTGACATAACAAATATTGAGTGACAAACTAGTAATCAGAATGAGACTGCCAATATACAAACACAATAACAATAAATTCATGCTTCTATCAGTAGAATGGAAAAAAATATGAACAAAGCACTCAATGCTATCGCAGAACTCATCCCCAGGGGAACCAACAATCAATCAAATAAATAATGAAAGTTTCACAAAGTACAATATCAATAACACAGCAAGAACATTCAAATAAATCTCAACTACCAAATTTCTTTGATTCAATACCCTAAACACTGATTACAAATCATATAGAAATGAACTTAAACAATAATAATATTAACAACAATATCAATAATAATAATAACAATAATGTTAATCTGTCCATAGAAAAAAATCTTAGCAAACATTGACCAATCTGGAAACTTATAACTGTTAATATATGCAAATTAGTAGATACACAAAAAAAAAAAATACATGGTTCAACTTATGTGACCAAAAGCAATGGAACATTATAGTAACAACAGAAACAAATAGATCATATCAACACTCTAAATACTGGAAATATTCAAACTTTCAAATAATCTGGTTCCACAAAGAGGTGCAAATCCTAGGTCATGACTTAAACATGATAATTAAAAAAGATATTGCACAAAGAATATACAAATACAAAACCTTCAGTGGCAGACTAATAGCCACAGATTTTACCTTTCCAAGAAAAAGAAAATTCTGAATAATCAATGTCTACTTTCCTATATAAGACTTATCTAAAGAACAAACATGTATTATACATACACTTAAACAATAGATTAATGAGGCAACAGTATAAGACTGACACATCATAGTTATGGGGAACCTGAACAGCACACTCAATCCCAGCATGGATAAACTGAGTGACAAAAAACTGATTCATACCCACAATCCATTAGGAAAACAAATTGAAACCCTTATTGACAATGGTTTCATAGATACATACTGTACTCACAACCCCTCAAAAAGAGAATACACTTGGCAAGGTCAAGGTAGCCATAGTAGACTCGATCTAATCTGAATTAATTCCAAAGCAACATAACATATACATAAAGCCAACATTATAGAAATGCTTGATCCTCTAATCACTAGTGATCATAGATCAATAATTACAGAGCTGGAGGTATGGGAGTTAGATACACCTAAAATAATATCTATCCATAAACTAAACATCAGGTACAACTAGCCTTATATTAATGACAAGCAATGGGAAAAAATTTTCCAAACAGTGAAATTAACAATGAGCAATACACTCTCAGATTCCATATCGATTGATCAAAGATGGAATTTCTTCAGCTTTCAACATTGCATGCAGTGAAAAAATACATACCAAAAAATCATC
>CAJVPT010001609.1:0-20619 GCA_910592055.1 Acaulospora colombiana | reverse complement strand
ATCTGACAAATGACCAAATTGAAAAAATAGAACAAGTATTAATAGAAAATTGGGAACAAGAAATACTCAGAGACAATTTTAAGCAAGGAGTATATTATGATCACCTACTTTAAATTCTTTAGCGCAATTAAGGATTACAGAAGAAGTTGACCTTCTACTCTGACGGATCCTTAATCAATCATGGGAACAAGAATACAAAAATAGATGTAGCATGGATACAAATAGAAGAAGCTGAAAAAGAAAGTAAATTTTAGACAGGAGTCAAAAACTGGCCCTTGTCCACAAGGGCAAAACTGGTGGCATTGGTTACAATAGCTTTAGTAGCTCCAATAGACAGTACTGTTGAGATCTTTACAAATAGTCAAGTTTATATCTTTAAATAAAAAAAGCTAGAGAAAAAAGATCTGAAGATGACATACAAAAGATGGCTAAAAGAAAAGAATTGATTATTATAAGCGAGAATGCTGGATCTTGTAAAGAAAAAGCATATTCAACTAATTTTGACTAAGATTAAAGTCCACTCCAATGATCCATAGAATGAAGAAGCTGACCGACTGGCCAAAAAGGCATTAAAGCTATCAGCAATAGAATGGAAGAGTCTCAAATCAAGTAAGATGCTCACAGAAACTATGTGGCAAAAAGAAGTAATAGACAGTCCAATATGACAGTTTATTAAACAAATAAATAAAAGATCAATGACTCTATCATGGACATAGCAACACAGAACAAAAACAAAATGACATCATCAAGTTCACAAGTATCAAACCTATTCATGGGACCTGGCATGGGATAGGTTAAAAGATGAAAATACATAGAATACCTCCTTTAAAAGCTCACAGAGAAGAAATTTTCTGGTTAAATTAATCAATGATGAACTACCTATCTTAAGCAAGCTAGTAATAAGAAAACCAGACCTATACAAACAAGCAAAATATATAGCATGTAATCAGCATCAAGAAACAATAGAACACTTATTAGAATACTCTGGTCATAAAATTGAGATTCTAATGGTATGACAAAAAAGATCTGAGACTTTTCTTAAGGAATTTAACAAGTTGTATCAAGAATGTAAAAGGAAAGTGGATAAAAAAATGGTATAACTAGCAGTTAACAATAGAAGAGAAAAAGACAAATTAGATAAATGGATCTCCAGACTAATAGAATCAACCTCGCAAATCAGTTCAAGCACCCTTAACTTTTGTATAAGATTAGTAGAAAGTAATGCAATCAAAGAAACTGCTAACCTAAACTGTTATGAAAAAAAGCTGGAAACAATGGCAAAAAAAATGGATTCTAAAAATACAAAAGAAGGTTTGCAATCAGATCTGAAAGCAAATTTGGAATGTGAGATGTGAAAAAATCATTAAATGGGAACAAGAACAAAGAATTGATAGGAGAGCAAAATATAAGAAGGTTCAGGAAGCAAGAAGGCAAGACCTGTAAGATAATCCTAGTCACAAAAGCACAAGGCAAAAAAAGAAGTGAAAGAGAGTGAAAACAAAAACCTTGTAGAAATTATAAGAAATGTGATTAAATATGGGATGAAGTGGTTAGGTTTTGATCTTTGTCAGAACATAGTACAGTGATCTGCAGTAGTGATCTATGGGCAATAATGTTAGAAGTTGGAAGAGTTTTTACCTAAACTATTAACGAAGTGATAAATCACTCCTGAAGTTGTACTTAGAGTTCTAGATAAATATAAGACTTTGACGGGTGAGTTAATTAGAGATTTAGTTTTAGTGATACATATATAGTTGCTTTCAAAAGTTTGAGTTCACTTACTATGTTTTTATTATAAATTTCAACTTTGACAATTTATAAATCCTTAATTATACAACTAAAAATTATAAAATTCATATATATTATACTTTAATACTAGTTTTATTTATTATATTTTTTTCAAAAATTTTGAATATTTAATTTTTAAAGTTTTATTATTGTTAAAATTTTTCTTTCTTTATTAAATTTTTACTTTTGGAGAATTTTGATTGGCTGTTATTGTAAAGCATATAATAATTAATAAAAATATAAAAATATTTAACAATAACAAAACTTCAAAATGTATTAATAAAAATTTTTTAAAAAAATATAAGAAATAAAATAAGTATTAAAATATAATATATATAAATTTTATAATTTTTGACTGTATAATTAATAATTTAAAAATTGTCAAAGTTGAAATTTATAATAAAAATATAGTAGGTGGACTCAAACTTTTGGAAGCAACCATATAATATTTAGCTTACAATTGTTTAATAAGGTACATATAACTAGCCTGACAAAGAGTCATATTAAAAAAAAAAAAAAAAAACCAAACTAAAAAGTTTAAAGAATATACTAGGATAAACAATAGTTCAATTTTTATTAAATAATAGTATTTAGAGAAAAATAACATAATATTTATCAAGTCTATTAAGATATACAGTATATCAAAAGTATCCAATTTTTTTTTTAGAATAGTATTATTGCAATAATAAAGAAAAATAAATTAATTATTGTTAGGTTTCAAGTTTTTTTTTTTGTATCTTAAAGTTTCTTTTAACATTTCCAATTTATTATTACTCAAAAAATATTTATTAAAGATCTTCTACTTGATAGAATATAGAAGAGATAAAATTAAAATTGATAAATAAGAATTATAACTCTTGAAAAATAATTAGCTTATAATATTGAAATAATATTAATAGTATATAGTATATTCAATTTAATTATAATCAAATCAATATCTTTTCTTTTTTAATATTTTTTTTATAAATTATAAAATTTTATCCTTATCTAAATAAAACAAGTTGAAAAAAGACGATCCAAAAATGACTCATAGAAGATACTTAAAGAAAAAAACTGGTTCTTTTGAATAAGAATACTAAATATTGTCAAAACAAAAAATATAAAATTGAAGTTGATTAAAGTTAAGGTGCACACCAATATTAAGGAAAATGATCTAATAAACAAGTTGGCTAAAGAAGCACTAAACCTCCCAACAATTCAATAGAAGGGTTTTAAATCTGACAAGATCATTATAAAAGTCAAATAATAGAATATAATACTGGATAGCCCCATAAGACAATTTATAAAAAAGATAAATAATAAAATAATAATATATTGCTGATCACAATAAAACTGAACTAAGGACAAATAGAATCTTTCAAATAAAAGATTAACAGAACTATTTATGGAACATGGTATGGAAAAGATTAAAAAAGGAACATACTGTATATGGGACATCTCCTTTAAAAGCTTATAGTGGAAAAGTTTTCTGATAAAGTTAATCAATAATGAACTACCAATATCTATATTTCAAAGAAGATTGTCTAGCATGTGAAGAATAGAAGGAAACAATAAAATATCTTTTGGAATACCTAAGATATAAAAATCAATAAAGGAAGCCTAATTAAGAGGTGTAGAGATAATATATCAAGAATTCAAGAAAGAGAAACAGAAGCAAAAAGATCAAGCTCAAAAAGAATGCAATAGTATCCCAATAGTAGATAAAAAAGAAATGAGAGAAATAGAAGTATGTATAACAAAGCTAATAAGAAGAGTTTCAAAAATAGTCAAGACTCAGTTAGTTTTCTCTCAGGACTGATCAAAAGATATCTATTAAGAGAAGTAGGGGAACTTGAATGTAAAAGAAAAAAGATAGAAACAGTTACTAGAAAATAAATATTCTAGTGTTAAAAGAAGATTTTGAATTATTTCAGTCAGAAAGATAAAATAAGAAGATTCACAAAGTCTTATCCAATAAGAAAAGTGAGAAATCCAAAAGAAGAAAGAAAAAAAATGGAAGAAGAATGTTTAGAAAAAGGTTTAACAAGGATAATAATAATGGGAATTAAAAGTGGGATTAAATTGTTGGGTTTTAGGCTCAATTAGAACTTTGATCAATAATTTGCAATAGTAACTGCAGGTAATAATATTTATAGTAGAAGGGCATTCATCCAAACTATAAATGGGATGACAAATCACTCTCAAAGTTACACTTAGAGTTTGACAAAAAACCAAAACAAGTGAGTTAATTAGCATTTTAACTTTAGTGACACTGTAAATAGTATAACCTATATTATGTTTAATAAAGCACACATAATTAACCTGACAGTGGATTATATTAAAAAAAAAAAAAAAAAATAGTATATAATATATTTATTGATAAGTTAACTATTATATGAAAGTTAATGTATTTTATTTAATGTTTCAATAAAAATATATATGTCTTGATAATATGATTGTTAATTAAAAAAAAAAAAAGAAGTAATGTCTATCAAATTATTGCTATATTTTATTTTAGTGTTTATAATTTTCTTTTTTTTAATAGATACAAGTTAAAATTTTTATTATTCTTAAACTGATCGCACCATATAATTATATACTCCGAGCGCTCTCTGAAATTTAACTATTTTTGGTTTTTTTTTATTGTAATAAAAATTCGTCGCTACTTTTGTGCAAAAGTTTCGTGATCAACAAAAACATTTGTTGATCATAACTCTAATTTATACTTCACATGTGAAGAAAAATAGATATTTCTCGCAAACAATAAATATACATAAAAAAGCTAATGCTTAACGTCATTGCTTTTGTTACACGATTATGATAGGTCGGCTAGTTAAAATGCAATTATGACATACATGCGTCTTATCTTTTATCTCGTTATTGTGATTTCATTTTGATGAAAGTATGACGCAATCTAGAAAACCATCTCCCCTCAAGAAAAAAAAAAAAAAGAATGGAGTATGCTAAAGAAATTCACTCCTTTTAATAATTAATTTCTTGAGTATGCTTATTTGTTTGTAATTTTGATTAATCAGGCAAAAATTTACATTCAGAAAGTAAAATAGACTTAAATTGCATGTGGATGTTTTTCCGGGGATTAGTGCACGGGACGACGAATTGCCATCACCGCACCGTGTAACCACGTTAATATGATGTAATTTTCGTGCAAAGTAATCACCGTGGACCCTTATAATTCATTTTTAGCTAGTTGAGCTGTCAGCGTATTCAAAAAATTTTTATCAGTTAATCTGTTTTCGTGTTGAAGTTAATTCCAGAATACTTGGAGATGCTCGCAGAAGTTGCCGAGCAACGTGATGCTGAGTAACCGACAGTTTTATTACACTAAAGGGGCGTGGTCAGACAGATGAAATAGTTGTGTGTGACACATTTTTTATTGGACTCTAAAATTCTCATAACGAACTGTTTGAAAATGTAACTGCCTCGGAAACTGGTAGAAATTCTTCTACATTCTGGATAAATCGATTATAAACAAACAAAGTACATGTAACATGTATGCATATATGTACAATGCGTATATATATATATATTTTTTTTTGCGAGCAAAAAATATTCTCATCATTTTATTAATTTCATTACGTGATTCATTACGTATATGATTCATGTATGCTATCAGTGGGACAACTTTATTAAAGTTAATATTTATACACCGTAAAGAGTTTGCATTTAAACGAATTTCTTTTTTTTTTTCCCGTTGGGTCACTTGCTGTGGTTTTTACGATATGATATTAGGGGCTAATTTAGATATTAGTATTACGCCCCTTTTTATATAAAACTACGTCTTCGTATAAATGTTGTATTTCTATGTCATCCTTCTTAAAAAATGGTAGTGGCTTTACTTAACCAAAAAATCATCAATAACTCTAGCAAAAATTATTTACAAATTAGAAAAAAAATAAATTCCTTCAACTGTGAAATTAAACAGTTTTTTTAACGACCTAATTATATTTATTTCCATGAGGTACAAATTTGGGATATGTATAAAAAATTTTCCATTCTGTGACATCACTAATGGCCTAAAATAATAATACCTCCTTGTAAAGTATGTCGAATGTCTCCCAAGTCCGAGATTTCTTGAAAGAATGTAATCTTACGGATTATTATGATAGATTCATTGCTGAAGGATTTGATCAACTACAATCGGTAAGTATAAGTAATATACAAAAATTGAATTCGACTTATGAACAGCATAGCGAGACTTCTCATGAATCTTTCCTGATGCCGCTTTCGACATAGCTGTTTGACGTGACCGAGGCTGACTTAATTGCAATGGATGTCAAACGAGGGCATCGCAGGGTGATTTTCATCTACTCATCATATGCGCTTTGTGTATTATTGCTATGCTATCATGGTGTTTGAAGAAATAGTTTAATTTCAGCGTTTGCAGCGAGAGATTGCAACAGCCAAAGGGATCTCTCCGGATCAACCTATTTTTATTTCACCAGGTGATCAAAGCGGTACGCAACGCGGATGATCGTATGGACGATTAAAATTCTGTCTTACCTTCCACCCTATGGTCTAATCGACCTTTTTATTGACAGGATTAAATAGTATTTCGAATAACATTCATTTGAAAACTCCTCACACGCCCCTCACTGTTGATAGCGCAACATTGGAATCTCCGCAAGAAGGAAGCAGGACACTTGAGGACGATGAACCATCAGATCCTCAGCATGTACAGGGAAGCAAATGTACGAAACGAAAATACAGGCGTCATCCGAAACGCGACAAAAATGCACCTGTCAAACCACTTTCGGCTTATGTCATGTTTGCACATAAGGTTCGCGAAGAATATCGTGGGAAAAATATCCCTTTTACTGAAATGGCAAAGATAGTCGGCAACCGTTGGAAAAAAATACCCCCAGAAGAAAAAAAGATTATAGAATCTAACGCATCAAAGGCCAAAGAAGAATATCAACTTGCCCTGTCTACGTATAAAACCACTGATAATTGGAAGGTATGTCCTTTTGCTTAACATCCCCCACTTCGAAAGATAATTGTTGATCAACATTCCTTGGATTTAGCAATACCAAGAGTATCTTAAAGAGTTTAAGGAAAAACATAATTCTAATTGTAAGTACCGTACTACTGGTTTTTTTTTTTTTTGCATTGTTTTCTTTTTGAAATTTCAATGTTCATTGTTAAAAAAAAGTTTCTACTTAGTTCGAGTTCCCAGTGGTGCACATAAAAGACAAAAACTAGGAATTTCTCTAGATGTAGATACCACAACCTCATCCGAATACTCGAGCAACCAATCTTCTATCGGGTATCATGCCGACAATGGAAGCGGAAATTTAAGTAGTGGCAGTAGTAATTCGAATAGTATCGAGAATGACACTAATCATTCTCCTCGGCGTAAAAGTACACACCATGGTTGTCTCACCCATAATTACTATAATCCTACGCCATACAGTAGTGACTCGTCGGCCTCCAATTCTTTCGTTGCTCCACCGTCAAGCGTCTCCCAGACGAATAGCACTATTTTAGATAGTTTATCTGCCAAGGATAGTGGAGCCCATAACTCCCATGGAGAAAAAAATATTAGTTTCAGTGAGGATTCATCCTTCTCTCCAGATAATTTTTCTACTTTGAACTCTGCTCCTGCCGGTGAAAATAGTGAAGCCGATGAACTTCCTGTTAACCGGTGAGAGTTCACACAATTCGCAAATAGCCACCACCACATTCCTTTTAAAAATTTTTTTTTTTTATGCGCTAATGTAAAATATGTTGGGATTTAAAATTTAAAAGTAATACTGCAAATGCTTATTTATTCCTCGAGGGAGCGTAATAAATAATAACACTAAGATGCTTAATAAGTCAAATTAAAGATTACTAAAGTTTTATACTTGAAGAATAAAGTTGAATTAAGTAATAAATCGATTGAATAATGCAAAAATACTTAACAATTTTATTATATTTGTTTTATACATGGGTAATTACTTTTGAAGGCAACAAAAATGCTAGATATGATTTTTCGGGCCCTACTTTTAAACAATACACGCATAATGTAAATTTTAGAATCCCAATTTTAGTGCCAGAAAATTTCCAGTCCGCCTTCAAAAATAGTTACCCACATTCCTGCAGTATCCTATCAAAATTAAAATAGTCAGCAATAAAAATAAAATATCGCATGTGTGGATTTCTTCAAATAAAAAGATAATTGATTGTTTACAATATATTCTAATTTGATTTTCTTAATAAAATTATTTTAAGCAATAACTAATAATTATCTTTAAAAAAACTTGAATATTTTTTTAACTCTATGTGTGTTTTATTAAACTATTTGTAAACTGTACATATTTTCTATATATCATTAAAGTCAATTCTTTAATTTACTTGTTTTAATGTAAAACTTTAAATACAACTTTAAAAGTGATTTCTTACTCTATTAATAGTTAGATAAATATCCTTTCAACTATGAACATCATTGCCTACAGGTTATCATTGCAGGTTACAATCAAAATTCTAACCAAAATCAAAATTCCAATAAGTTTCTTATTCTTTAATTTTTTTTCTTTCACTTTTAATATAGATTTGATTTTAATAAATCTTTTAAAATAGATTAAGTATATCAATTATTTGATTTTGTTTTTTTATAAATATTATAAATATATTTTTATATAGGATAAACTGTCACAACATAGTTTTTTTTATAGAGAAAAAAAAACTTCAAAAAAATTAATTCACAATAAGCTTCTGGAAATCCAACCTCAACTTTACAAAGCTCTCAGCCAGGTTAATATAAATTAATACCTTTCTTAATATTAAAAGAAACATTGTAGTCAATAATTTTAGTTAATAAATCAATTAAAGCTTAGAACTCACAATACCTAAAAGAATATTCAAGTCTTAATTTAATTACTTAATAGTAAAAAGTAATATAAATAACACAACAACACTTCATATCTAAGATCACGTAATATAAACATATTACATCTATCAACTCAAATAACAACTTACTTATATGTTTAATAAACAACTCATTTAATATATTTATACTTTATACTTATATATAATAGTAACCATCAATAACACAATAAATCTAAAAATAGTAACATAAATATAATCAACAAATTATTATCTTATTTATATAAACAAAAGTAAATAAGCAAAAACAAATAAACAAACAAACATTACTCATATAAACAAGTGATAATTATTATCTAACTTAAAAAATCTTAATAATATTTAAAATAGCAAAACAAAAAAATATACTAATACTATAATTCAACAATCATCTTTACAACTAAACAACTTATAAAAACAAGTTCAAGAACTCTTTACAAAGTGTAGAAGAGGTAAGTTTTATAAAATTACTTATATTCTATTACATAAATTTTTTCTTTTAAAAAGAAAAAAATAACAAGAAAAATCAAATCACAGTAAGCTCTTGTAAGCCCAACATAAACCTTACAAAGCTCCTAATTAGACCAGTGCAGGTTAACACCTTTATAAACACCAAAAGAAGCTTTACAAGCAATAACTCAAATCAACAAATCAATCCAAGTCCAAATACTTATAAAACCTAGAGGGACATCCAAGCTTCATTGACTATACAGTAAAGAAGCATACACATTACAACAACAGTATTTCAATAATATTATGTCATGCAAATACAAATACATATACTTTTCACAAGCTTAAAAAATGTATTAAATAAACAATATTGATACACTTTCTATATGTTTATACAAATCAATTATCACCAACCTCATAACTCCACATGTTTACTATTAACTGATCAACAATATCAATAATACTATCACAATATATATATAAAATAAATATTATTAACATGTCACAATAAACAATAAGATTTTTTCATATTATCAAAATAATAATAAGAAATAAACAAATCTACAACATATATTTAAGAAAACATAGCAATGATTATCAGCAAAATACAATAATACCAAACACAGTCAACTTACTTCCTATCACATAATTAATATGTCTATAAGGAAACACAAACTTTTACAGGTTGCTAAAAAGAGAAAAGCATACATTATAGAGATTTTAGCTCAATTATCAGACAAATATGATTAACAATGAAAACTATAGGCAATATAAATTCTTCTTAATATTACTTCAACTCAAGAAGTCATCATGAATTCATCTTAGGTCCAATTCAATACTTGATCATAAACAGTATCATTGCTAAAATTCTGAATATTGATCATATCACCTTTATTAAAGTCAATGTTCTTAGACAATATATTTTCTATCTATGGATTAAAGGACAAGAAAAAGAAGAAGATTTTCTAGCTCTATTTTTAGAGGATAAATACTTAAACATAATAAAACAAGCTGAGCAAGCACAATACTCTTTACAAAATATTATGTCAAGTCAGACAATATTTGAAAACAATTTTTTATACATAGCTCATCAAATAAGGCAATCACCATGGAAGTTCAAACAATCACAACAGTTGAAATTCCAAATATTACTGAAATTAAAATGGGAAATAAGAAGCTTAAAGACATAATTGAAATGGAAATTATCAATGAAAAGATTAAAAGATACAATATAGTTAAGCAATATACATATAAGACAAGAAATAGACTAAAGATATCTAATATCAATCCTTTTCATATCAAGGTAAATAGTGAATATAAAATGAATATATTTATTTCCAGGTTTCCAGGAAAAACTGAAATAGAAAAAATGGTATATTTGCAAAATATGTTAGACTTGCCAAAAGATTTTTAACCCTTTAAAAAAAAATTTATCAATGGCAATATATGGATAACATTTTGTTGCGAAGAGGAGAAAGATATATTACAATGTTTTAAAAAGATTAATAAAAAAAAGGGAGAAGACTTTACTATTATACCTATAGATATAGAGAAATAGTTAAACTCTATTAAACCATCAAATAAAAAAGTTTTTCAACAAACAAAAAATAAAGAAAAAACCTTACTAGTGATTATACTTATAGATATTAACTGAAACCACTCATGTCAAGAAATCAAATCTGCTCTCAATAAATATAGATATATAACAAACATTCATATTTATAATTATTCACAATCACAACAATGAATCAAGGCACGTATTACCCCTTATAAAGAATATATCAACCTCAAAGAGCAATAGATGATTCATATCAACACAAAAACTATTAAGACTATCTTTATCCAACATGAGCTTAATGATAATTAAATTAATAGAATTATCAAACAATATAATTCACAATTATTACAACTATATAAAACACATAATACTATAACTGATTTAATTATATGAACAGTCAAACATATCAAAGCCAAATTATGTTACATCCCTAGAAATCCATATACACTAAAGAGAAGAGGCTATACAATAATTTGCTTTTTATCAACATAAGATTTGAATAATATTTTAAAACAGCATATATTTATTTACAGTTATAAACTTACCTGGAGTGCTAGAGAACATTTTAAATAAAAACAAAGTTCTTTTCAAGAAAGACAAGATCATATCACAAGAGTGCTAGGGAGCACTTTAAAAAAGAAATGGTATATGATAAATAATTGACTTATATAGAAAGTAATGAAGATAATGATAAGAAAGTTCATTTCAAAACAACACATAGTAAACTTTACTTAAGACAATTGGGTCAAACTGATATTAGAAGCAATACTAAGGCCAATTGCTATACAATGACTGAGGGCAAAGCAGCAATAAAAAGAGATTCTAAAAAAAGAATAAATCTAGAAAAAAGAGAAAAAAAAAAGGACATAATTTTCAAGGTAACAAACATACTACTAGAACAATAGAAACTCCTCAATATTTTGTCACTAGTAGTAACAGGGAACCAATAAAATATTTTTATAAAAGACATTGGCATGATAGATCTGAAAGTTCCTACCCAAAAGTGAAAGTGATCAAGATCCCCTTTATCAGACCTAAACAATCTTAAATAACTAAATAATAGAATAAACCTAATTGAAGAAAAAATAAGCAATCAGAATATAATAAGAGGAAGGCGATGAAATAATTGCTTCTGAAATTAGTACCAGTTCAATTTATGTATACTAGAAGAGAGTTTAATTCACAAGAAAAGTCAAGCTCATCCTAGAGAAAAGATGTAATCCTAAAAAAAACAGCAGACATTGATATAACCTCTTCTTATATAATATATGATACATTATCGGATGACTTTATAAGTAAATTAAAAAAGAATACTATCAATAGAATTGAAAAAGAACATATGCTATATAACAAATATACTATAGATAACTCTTTACTAATCAATACAATTTTAGTTGAAATGCACAATGTCAGAGGGATCAATACTAATCTGGATTAACAAAGGCCATACAAACTCTTACAAGAACTTGATATAGATATTCTAGGTATCTATAAAACCAAACTAACAAATAAAGCAGCAAAGTTCATCTTTACTTTACAATAGACACACAAGTTTTTCCATAGTAGCAATGATAAAAAATCCAAAGAATCTGGAGTGAGACTTCTCATTAATAAAAACATTGAAAAAAAGTTAGAATTTATAGAAAAAATCGAAGGCTATATAATAAGAGCCAACTTTTTATTAACAAAATATAAGCTCTATATCTATCAAGTATATCTGTTATCAGAAAAAACTATAAGTAGATGATTACAACAACTACTTCAAAATAAAATTCTAGATAAGCAAAGAAATCACTTTAAAATCATAATTATGGAAGATTTCAATGCAGTCATAAATCCACTAGCAGATTGATTACTCTCTGATAAAACAATACCTGATATATAAAATAAAATAGGCCTTTCAAATTTCTAGAAGATTAGAACTATATAGATGTTCAGAACTCCTGGGAAGAAGAAAGCATTACATTCACATGGATGAACAATACATTATATAGTAGAATTAATTATATTTGGTCATCACCAGAAATCAGTCTAAACAATATATATGAATTTAAAAATATTCCAGTAAAAACATTATTAGGTAGTAATTATACTTTATTGTTAGCAAGAATAACAATAAACAATCTGATTAAGAATTAAGCTCAAGAACAATATAGATCAAAAAACAAGAAAATACCTGATTCAGTAAATTCTACAGTTGAACAATGGGATAAATTCAAATTCTGGATAGAAAGCAAGTTTTTAGAGATCGATTCTCAATCTCCTGGGTCAAGAGTAATAAATGATTCTCAAGAACTTAATAAGACCTAGTATGATTTTGAGTCAATAATTATCAAGAATGTATACAAGCATCTTAAAAAGAAAAGAAGCTACTCTACTTCTAACATGAAAAAAGAAGTAAAGCTTGGATTTGTAATTCCAAAGAAAGACTTTGAAACCTATAGATAAGCTAATAAGATTCACTTTTTCTAAAAAAATTACAAGCCAACTGGGATGTTAAAATCCTAAAGAATATAGAAATCTTGATAAATCCATTGATGAAAAAATAACTCCTTCCCAGTCATAAGAAGAAATTTCAAAGCTATTGTTAAAAATCATTAAGATAGAGCATATCCTTAGAATAATATGCAAGAAGAAAGAAAGTCTCTACATTAGAAACCAAATTAAAAAAACCCTAGAAAACAGATGTGAAGATCTCAAATTTAATCAAAAACAGATATTGAGCTCTATCTTAAATTGCAAAAGATTCAGAATCACACTAGACTGAGTTTTAATCAAGAAATAGGAAGGAATAGAATACATAGCTACTAATTCTCAAACCATCAAAAGAAAGATTGAAAACTATTATAAAAAAGCTTTTAAACAAAGAAATACTAACTTTGAAAGTCTAGATTTCTCTTGAAAAAAAGAATAACAACCTAAAGAATGAATTGATCCAACATAGTATTTATTACTAACAAAGAAAATAAAATAGAGAAACTTGAAGCTACTTTGCAACACCTTTCAAATAAAAAAGTAGTTAGTTCCTTATATATCAGTTATGAAATGCTCAAACACTTAAGTATCAAAGAAAAAGAGATCTTATACTTATTTTTCAACAAAGTTTTAAGTACAGAACAAATACTTAAGAAATAAAAAAGTAGTAATATTTATCCTATCCCTAAACCCAAGCCCCAAAGATATTAATTAAGCAACACAAGACCTATTGTTCTTCTTGAAACTGCTTGGAAATTTTTACCAAGATTCTTATCAATCATTTATCAATGATATGTAAACAATATAAAATCCTTAAAGATCCAAACTTTGTTAATCTATCAGGAGAAAGCATAATAGAACCCATCTATCTATTGAATAGTATTTGTGAAGAAGTGAGAGAAAAGAAAAAAGAACTATGGATCCTTTTTCAAAATGCTGCTAAGGCATATGATATAATATCTCTCTTTATGCTTGAAAAAGCTTTAGATTGGATTTGAATTCCAACAACTATCAAGAAGATTATAATAAATCTCTTTAAAGACAAAAGTTGTAGTATTATTCTTTTCAATAGACTCTCTAATTCAATAGTTGCAGAAGATAGTATAGATCAAGGAGAACCAATTTCTCTATTGTTATAAAGAATTTTTTATGATCCAATACAATATAAAATTCAAAATAATATTACACTGATTTATACTATGAAAGAAAAATAGTTATCTAATTTTCATAAACCTGAAAAAAAGACCAAGCTCTCTCTAAGACAGGCAGTAATCACATATATGAAGGATATGACTTGGATTGCCAAATCAAAAAAAAACCTAGAAAGTATTTTGGAAGAAACAAAAAAGTTCTACATAGCAAATGACTTACAAATTAATGTGATAAAGTCAATTCTCCTTACCATTAATCAAAATTATCAAGACCCTAAAATGGTTCAAGCTGGAATAGAAAAAACTATAGTTCATAAGATTAATAAAAAGAATCAAGCCAGATTCCTTGATATTTGATTAGGATCAAAATAGAAGAATCAGGACATAATTAGTTCAATAAAATCAGAAATTAGGGTAGTAGTTCAGGTAATAATTAAAAAGAAGTTGACAGAAAAATATGCTCAATATGTTATTAATAGAATTTTGATTTCAAGAATAGAATATAGAATGCAGCATATACACCTGAATGAGAAGATATGTGATGACCTAATAGCTATATTTAGAAAAGTTTTTAAGAACAAAGCTTTAATTTGTGGAACAATTTCAAATAGTTATATTCACAATAAAGAAATATATAATCTTAAAAGTATTTGGAAAATACAGTTGAAAAGCCATATATTAGCACTATTTTGTCAACTTAACAATAGTGAAGCCTCTAATATGGTAAGCATAATCTGATTGTAACAGAGCCAGATCAAAGGCTGGAAACCTAAAAATATCTTTGATAATTCTGTAAACTCATACAAGCTGATCAAAGGCAATCTGATAGCTGCAACATTGACTCTAGCCAAAAAGCTACAGATTATATTTCAAAGTTAGAGATGGAAGGAAATCTTTAACTACCAGGGAAGTATTCTATCTATCAAGTCAATTTTACAAAATGATAGAGAATATAAAAAAACCATTCCATTACTACATAAGTATAAAATCATGTTTCTGAATCAAATTATCAATACAACTATAATAATACTTAAGGAATGAGAGCAATTCAAATTCTCTTTAGTAAGTTCAAAGAACCAGTTCCCTTTTGATACAAAAAGATTTATTAAAAGGTGACAAATAATCAAGATTACTTAAGAAAATTATTATATGAACTAGATTGGACAGACTGCAATATGCAAACTGAAACATTTTCAGTATATCCAGATAAGAGAAAAACATACTGAACAGTTCATTCTAGTTTTTTAACTAATATATTAGAAAAAACAGCATCTCAAATAACAAAATTCAGTTCACCCATATCAGTTATCATATGATCCTACTAGAAACTATACTTTACTTCAATCAGATAGATCATCTCAAGTCTTAGAAGTAGTTCCATCCCAAATCTGCCTCCTTCCACAATTAAATAGATATAAAAATCTGATAAAAGAAAAACAAGTCTCCTACCAGGCAATTCCATAGACTGGCAAATAATTACAAGGCAATAGATATTAACTCTACTTATTTTTAGAACTGTAGAAGTGAAAATTCAAGTAGAAAACTGGGAAGCCATGTTAATAAGACAAGCCATCCAATCAGACAAATATATAGAGAAACTTATGGATATCCTGCAATACAATAGAAGAAGTATGGCTAATTAGTTCACTTTTTATACAGATGGCTTCTATAAAAATGGACAAAAGATGGTGAACTTGAAATGGGTTTTTCTTGGATCCTAATAGAGAATGGCAAAGTTGAAAAACAATTCTTAGCAGGAGTATCAACATGACTATTGGCAACTAGGGCAGAAATATTTACCATCCTTACTGCACTATTCACTGCTTCTCAAAACACAACAGTCTTAATCTTCATTAATTGTAATATTATAGTTAAGACATAAAAGTTCATCAGTTCACAAACAAAGATTTCAACAAAAAGATGGACAAAAACTATTAACTAATCAATATGGAGTAAAATCCAAGATCTAGTAAAAAAAAAAGATCTTACCTTGGAAATTATAAAAGTCAGGCCCATGGGATCAACAAGTTCAATAATCAGATAGATCTACTTGCTAAATAAGCTAAATGTGAGAATCTGATAATCTAGAATCAACTATCAGAGTTAGGAAAAGTTTTTACAATAGCTACATGAAATGAATATACAATAGATATTAGTATTAGAGAATTTGTTAAAACATTTAATAGAAAAAGAATTAGAAAAAACTGGATAGTACAGAAAAAAATTCAAGAGCTGTAAATCCAAAAAGATAAAATAATAGATTGATTAATCTTCTGGAATCAATTCAATCCATTCAACACCTTCAATACCTCATTTAAAGATAATAAAGACAAAATCTTTTTAACTAACTTAACTCACAATAAACTTCTAGTACTGCAGATACTTAAGAAAAGGAGATCAAATATTTACATTATAATGACTTACCCAGTATATAAACTTCAAGAAGAGACATTAGAACACCTTTTCAAATGTTCAGCTATCAAAGAAGCCAGAGAAGACATATGGTAGAAAGCAAAAAAGAAAATTAATCATTATATCCATAAAGAAATTAAAGATAAGAAAGAAATTTATCCTACAACTGATAATTAGACAAATATATAGCTAGACAAGATCCAGAAATCTGATAGAAGTCTTTTCAATACTATTTGCAAATACATAGAAGAAAATGAAACCACCTTTTTGAAGAATTACCTTAAAGCACAACTCAAAATTTCTTCAGCATCTACTTAAAGTATAATCAATAAGTTTTGTCATAAAATAAAAAAAACTTTAAAGCAGACATCTGGAACAGCCTTTGCATTAAAGTAATAGAGTGGAAAAAGAAGTAAAATATTATTGAAAAGGATAAAAGATCTAAAAAAACCTGGGTATATATTAAATGTACAGATTATACAAAAACAGAAAGAATCTTTAATATCCTTAGAAGACCTGAAGGAGAAAGCTTTTGAAAGAAAGGAGAGAAGAAGTATATGAAAACTATTAAGGATTGGATTTATTATAATGCTAAATGGCTTGGTTTTTAATTGCAAACAGAATTTAGAATGATCTACAGTAATGATCTGTATGCAATGATTTTATTAATTAGAGAATTTATCCAAGTTAGTAAAGAAGTGAAATATAATTCCCTAAGTTGCATCTAAAGAAATATATTTTTAATGATGGGTGAGTTAGTATATGAAAGTTAAAATATCTTATAAATATCTTTGTATATATACAATAAAGACATGCCATGCTAATCTAACTGTGAATTAAAAAAAAATATACTAATACTATATATAGTAATCAATTCTTCATATTATGTGACTAACATGTCCATAAGAAAACACAAATTCCTATAGATCACTAAAAAAAGATAAGTGCATATTATTGAAACTTTAGTTAAGTGAACAGATAAGTATAATCAATAAAAAAAACTATGAATCTCACAAACCTTTTTGTATATTATCTCAACTCAAAAAACTATCACAAATCTAGTCTCAAGTTCAACTAGATACTTGATTATAAATAGATTTATTATTAGATTCTGAATATCAATCATACTATCTTTACCAAAATTAATATTTTCAAACAACATATTCTTTACTTATGAACTATAAAATAAGAAAAAGAAAAAGATCTTTTAACTTCTTTTCTAAAGAATAAATATCTGAATAAAATAAAACAAGTAGAACAAATACAATATACTTTATAATTATTTTCAATAAATCAATTGATAGTTGGAAATGATCTTTTTACTAATAATTTACTCAATAAGATAATAGCTATAGAAGTTTAAACAATCATATCAATCGAAATTCTTATTGTCACTAAAGTCAAAATATAGACAAAAAATTAAAAAATAAAATTAAAATGAAAGTCATCAATGAAAAAAATAGAAGAGACAATATAATAAAACAGTAAATATATAAAGCAAGAAATAAGAAAATATCCAGCATTAACTCATATTATATAAAAAAAAATAGAGATTTTAAAATATGTATATTTATCTTAAGATTTATAGAAGAAACTGAAATAGAACAAATAGCATATCTTCAGAATACATTAAGTTTGCCAAAAAACTCTTACTCCTTTATAAAGGAATTTATCAATAGCAATACTTAAACAATGTTTTGCTGTGAAAAAAAAAAATATATATTGTTATGTCTTGAAAAAAAATTAATAGAAAAGAGAAAAACAATAAAAAACTCTTTCTGCTGATCCTCTGATCACATACAAAAAAGATGTTTACAAGAAGTTTCATACTTCTTTACTAATAAAGTCTTTATACTTTCATTAAAACAACTTGAAGCTTATCTCACATATCTCTTCTACTCTTCCTTACTTGTTTATAAACTCCTTTGAATAAAAACTTGGACCTCTAATGACCTGAAAAGACTCAAGTACATACTTCTTTTACTAAAAACAAGAAGGTTCTAGAAAGTAAAAGGATTAACAAGTGGAGTGTTAACTTACAGAGCTAGAAATGACAAGAAATAGAAATTTTATTGACAGGGAAAGACTTATTATTCACCTTCTTATATATTGTTTTGTATTCTCTTAAAGTGTCTACTGTTTTTCACAGTTTTCTTGAGGGATTTTGCCTATTTTAGTTTGATCCTAAGTTTTTGATAATACAATGTTACCTGGCATCTGATTGGTCGACACAAAACACATTAATAACTAAATATAAACAAGCTTCTATTGGTCACCTTATGTATTCCAATAATGTCATTGATGATTGAAAGAGTTGATTGGTACCCATGTTTGCCTCACTTTTTCAATTGAATTAATTTATAGATCAAGTTCCATGAGGCCAATAAGATATGAGCAACAAGTTCCCAGATAGTGAAAAAGCTAATATTTTTTTATGCTAAGATTTTTCTCTCCTATCATTCTGATTAGGCAAAGTTCAAAATCATGGTCTCCTTTTTATCCCAGTTAGACAATAAGACTAAATGGTCTCTAGTTTATGCTAAGCTCCAACTTTTTGATTACAGTTGAGAATACATTTTCCCAAAAGTTATTAAATAATATCACAATTGATGAGGATCCTCACTACTCTTCTAGTTCCCTTTCACTATTGTGAGGCAAAAAATCTTTGAGAAATAACTTTTTGAGCAATGGAAAATATACATCAGTAAAATTCCTTTAACTAGGTATGACTGTTAGAAGATATTATATTGAAACAATATGATCCAATCTCTACTAGATTATATAAGAACCTGGGATCCATCATAAGTTATCTGTTTATCACAGATAGATAAAAAATTACTGCTCAAAAAAGATTGGGACCAAGTATGTCCTGGAAATAAAGATTCCTACTAGGTGATAAGTCTCTATAAATGGTATACAAGAAGAAAATCAAGATCAATAATGGATATATTCCTTAGATGATCAAGAAAAGAAAGAATATTCTAATTAGATATTTCTTATTAAGAAGAGGTCTTGAAAAGCAAGGCTTTGATAGAAGCTAGAAATATTTTTTTTCAATTTTTACCTTTTCATTTTCGCGTTGTTTACTTAAACATTTTTAAATATTCCCTGCCCTTTATTTTAATCTATCCAATTTATAGTTTTCTATATTTCAGTGGCTTGGATTTATATATAGCAATGATAACTTGCTGACAATGATACAGTAGACTAGGAGGATTTTTATTCAAAGACACTGCAGAGCAAAATATTGTTCCCAATATTGAACTTAGAGACTATTATGCTTATGATGAGTTAGTTAGATTAGAATAATAGTTTAGTTGTAGTATGTATCATGCTGCTCGAATGAAAATATACTTATGTTTTCAATTAATTCATAAACTAACAATCTAATCTGGTTACAGGTATAAAAAAAAAAAAAAAAGAAAAAAAGAAAAAAACAATTTTACTATCATACTTTTAAAAATAAACAAATTGTTAAGTTATAATTAACCATCAAATAAAAAGTATTTTAGAAGAAAATATTACTGAAAATTAACTTGATAGATATTGACTGAAATTACTTATATCAAAAAATCAAAGTGGTCTTCAATCAATATAAACAAATAACAAAGATTTATATCTATAACTACTCACAGTCACAATGTAAAATCAAGGCACAAATTATTTTTTGCAAACAATATATTAACCTTGAAAAAAAATATATGATCCATATCAGAACAAAAATTATTAAAGTCATTTTTCTCAAAATGAACCTAATGACAAAAAAATTAATAAAATTATTAAACAATATAACTCACAAATCTTATAATTATATAAAGTACATAATACTTTTTTTTTTTTTTTTTTTTTTTTTTTTTTTTAATCTGCAGTCAGGTTAACATGGCATGTCTTTATTGTATATATACAAAGATATTTACAGGATATTTTGACTTTCACATACTA